>JAHDVE020005768.1:0-126745 GCA_022606495.2 Halesus radiatus | reverse complement strand
ATATTTTATAATGTAGATTTCCTGGCTAATTCAATCAATTTATCGTTATCCACCTTCTCGGTTTTAGCAATATCTCCGTCTAATGACGCTAACTGAGGATGTGGCGGTGGTAATGGTATTTGTTCATACTAACTGGGCAGGCGCAGACGCCACCAGCAACCCAGCACGGTCAAAATATTCTAGCCGACAATCTCGGCCGGTGCTGGCCTGTGAATGTGCAGATACTTTACGCTTACGTACGCTGTAATGTGAACGTGGTAGATGTGAATAGAATACTTGATGATTTAAGTCGCATTGGAATTTTTAAAGGTGTTTACTGTATTACTGATCCCTTCTTTGTTGCAACTTATCCAGTTCAACGTCTCTCCCCGTAGGCTTGGAAATAACTAATTGCTATTCCTCAATCAAAACAAATTATGAATACCATACTCCATTGTCCGGGGTGTTGACAATACCATGAATTTTTTGGAATAAGGTCTGTACGATTTTGGTCAGACACGCAAATAAACTCTTTTGGTTACAATTCCTATTGCTTCGTGGCCTAAATTATCAAATCCATCAAGTGTCTTTGGAATTTGACCTCTTAAGGCGAAGCTATCTTTGAAATTACTATTTAGATTATTTACTACGAATCAGTTTACACTTAGAAAATCAACAAAATATGCTCTGGATAAATTGAAACCTTTCCCAGAAATATCGTTGTAAAAAACGTAAGCGTAAAAACTACTAAATCTTTTCAAAAAAAAATTACGAAATTATAAAGACTTTAAAAAATACTGTTTTATAGCTAAGATTGTTTGTGAAAGATTCCCTTCGTATTTTTTTTTTTTTTGGAAAATTTTTCAGAAAATAAATCAAAACAGTTTTTTGGGCCTACAACACAAACGTTTCTAGATTTCGCTTGCCAAGCGAATTTTATGTTTATTACCTGTATTCGTGGTGACATAACGTCTGATGCGCTTGAATGTGTTCAGGTAATTAAATATTCAGGCATATTTATAGATAATACATAACCTCAAATTTAAACATCACATTGAAAATCTTGGAAAAAAGGTTAAAAAATTAATTTTTATGCTTTAAGAAATGTATTAAATCAAATAAATTTAAGAAAAATATATTTTGGGCTTTGCAACTCCATCCTAACCTACGGTATTATTGGCTGGGTGGATCAGGAACTACAATAATTCACCCACTACTAAAGGCACAGAAAGCAGTAATCAGAGTCATCACTAGAAAACTTTTCAGGTATCCTAGTGCATTGCTCTATTCATATTTTAATACTCTGGACGTGCGACAAAGTTTCACAAAAAAGTCATCACAAATGTACACAAAAATATAGAATACATTAGTAAAATCAAACACACACATCAAACCAGAAGCCGAAGCAGAAATGATTTGACAATCCCAGTAAGTGCTACCAGAACGTACCAAAAAACACACCTATCTTGGACCAAAAATCTACAATAAAATCTCCCCCGAAGTTAAAAACTGCGAATTGTCATCCTTCGGAAAAAATATTACCAAATGGCTTATTGACCTGGGAAGAACGGAGTCCGAGAACCTGTTCAAATATATTACTTAACCGTTATATATTTTTTTGATTTCGTTAGTTTTTTTTATTTTTTTTATTTCTTTCCTCTATATCTTCATTTTCTTTTTTTTCTAGAACAATTTCAGAACCCACCGAAAAGAGATTCAACAATAAATTAAAAATAATGTCACACAATTATAAAGACTACTCGATATTTTGATACCCAAAACATATTTAAATCCGTAGATTACTATGTTTTGCAAATATTAAAGTTCCCAATGTAAGTCAAAGGTATGTCAAAGTAAATAGATAAATAAAAGTAAAAATAAAAATAAAAATAAAAATAAAAATAAAAAATAAAAATAAAAATAAAAATAAAAATAAAAATAAAAATAAAAATAAAAATAAAAATAAAAATAAAAATAAAAATAAAAATAAAAATAAAAATAAAAATGAAAATAAAAATAAAAATAAAAATAAAAATAAAAATAAAAATAAAATAAAAATTAAAAAATAAAATAAAAATAAAAATAAAAATAAAAATAAAAATAAAAAATAAAAAATAAAAAAATAAAAATAAAAAATAAAAAATAAAACAAAAAATAAAAATAAAAATAAAAAAATAAAAATAAAAATAAAAATAAAAATAAAAATAAAATAAAATAAAAAAATAAAAAAATAAAATAAAATAAAAATAAAATAAAAATAAAAATAAAATAAAAAATAAAAATAAAAATAAAAATAAAAATAAAAATAAAAATAAAAATAAAAATAAAATAAAAATAAAATAAAAATAAAAATAAAATAAAATAAAAATAAAAATAAAAATAAAAATAAAAAAATTATTAAAAAAAAAATAAATAAAAAATAAAAAATTTAAAAAAAATAAAAATAAAATAAAATACATTTAAAAATTAGAAAATTTAAAAAAAAATAATAATAATATATTAATTTATTTATAAAACAATCAAAAATTATTTATTTTAACGAATAAACGATAGCGTCCATAAAGAAATGTTTTTCAACTATAAACCAAATGGATAAAAGTGGGCTTTCTGTCTTTCAGATCAACTCTGGACAAGGCTGCGGAGGTGGTCATCCAGGATCCCACGGTGGTTCTCATGGAAAGGGTTCTTCTGAATCCCACGCTGTTTCGCACGCAGGAGCCCACGCAGGTTTACATGGAAAGGGTTCTTCTGAATCCCACGCTGCTTCACACGCAGAAGCCCACGCAGGTTCTCATGCTGGATCCCATGCTGATAGCTCTGCTCATTCAGAAAGCGCTGCCCACGCTGAATCTCACGCAGACAGCTCTGCTTCTTCCGCAAGCTCAGCTTCATCTTCAAGCTCTGCTTCATCTGCAAGCTCCTCTTCAGAATCACACGCTGCTTCCCATGCAGGATCCCATGCTGGATCCCACGCTGGTTCACACGCTGAATCCCACGCTGATAGCTCTGCTCATGCAGGAAGTGAGGCCCATGCTGGATCTCATGCTCACAGCTCTGCTCATGCAGGAAGCGAGGCGCATGCTGGATCTCACGCCGATAGCTCTGCTCATGCAGGAAGTGAGGCCCATGCTGGATCTCATGCTCACAGCTCTGCTCATGCAGGAAGCGAGGCGCATGCTGGATCTCACGCCGACAGCTCTGCTCACGTAGAAAGCGTAGCTCACGCCAGTGGAAGTAAAGAACACAAAGACAATCATAAAGTGACCCACACAAAAGTCGACACCGGAAACGATGACGAAGAAGTGTGGGAACTGCACGAAGAGTGGACCGAAGAAGGCGAAGGAGACGTCAGCGAAAGCTGGGAGGAAATCTGGACGGAAAGCATCGAAGGAGGAAAGAAAAAAAGTCGAGTGAAGAAATCCAAACACGGAGGAAGCAAAGGCGTCCATGAACATATCAGCGGTCATGATTCCGGAATCTACCACGGACACGTCCACGATTCCGATCACATTCATGGACACGGAAAAGGTAAAGGCCTAGGTCTAGAGCTAGATTATGACCTAGGACTGGATTACGGTGTTGAACGTAGCAGTCATCACACCCACGTGCATGATAATGGATTCGACGACATCTACGGCGACTATTATGGTCTGGATATCAACGATCTTGGACGTAAGCATCACAGCCACGGCAGCCACGATACAGAGATCTACGAGGGCGGTCAGGTCATTGAGATCGAACACAGACACGGAGGGCACCACCACCACGGAGATGGAATCCACGGAGACTACGACATCAACATCTCAATCTCCATTAGCGACAGCTCAAGCAGTTCCAGCGAGAGTTCCCAGAGGATCGGCAGACATGTCCATAGGAAGAGGCACGGCCCAAAGAAGCACAAGAAGATCACCAAGAAAACCATCAAGAAGAAGAAAAACACCACTACTAAAAAACCCACGAAACAGAGCAAGGAGACTGTAAGCATCAGCATCAGCACCAGTGTTGAAATCGTCGATGTTCAAATCGTTAACCCCGAAATCAAACTCGAAAACTATAAGATTGGCAAAGGAAGGACCGATTCTTGGATCAAGCGGTTCTTGAAGCTGCTCTATCTCTTGAATGATGACAGTGGATCAGGATCTTCTAGCGATTCTTCCGATATCAATCTCATCTCCAAGTACCGCAAGTGCCACCACGGGAACTTCGGGTGGCAGAAGAGGTGCTGTTGCCACGATAAGCAAGACGTTTCTATTTCCGTCTCTATCAGCGTTTCCAATGAGCGTTTGGTGAAGCCAACCAAGACCACTTGCAAGCCGAAAACAACGTGCACCACTCCTAGTCCCAAGACATCTTGCACAACCAAGACAACTTGCACAACGCGCACGACACCAACAACATGCACAACCAAGAAAACTTGCACAACGCGCACGACACCAACAACATGCACAACCAAGACAACATGCACAACACCAACAACATGCACAACACCAACAACATGCACAACACCAACAACATGCACAACACCAACAACTTGCATAACCACCACCGCATGCACAACCACCACCCCATGCACAACCACCACCCCATGCACATCCACCACCCCATGCACAACCACCACCCCATGCACAACAACAACTCCATGCACAACAACAACTTCATGCACAACTACCACACCATGCACAACAACTACCCCATGCACAACAACTACCCCATGCACAACAACAACTCCATGCACAACAACTACCCCATGCACAACTACCACACCATGCACAACAACTACCCCATGCACAACAACTACCCCATGCACAACAACAACCCCATGCACAACAACCACCCCATGCACAACCACAACACCATGCACCACAACTACATCTTGTACAACAACAACTCCATGCACTACAACAACACCTACGACATGCACTAGAACAACACCCACAACATGCACCAGAACAACACCAACAACATGTACCACACGAACAACCTGCAAAACAACCGTGAAGCCAAAGAGCGAAGAATCTGAAGAGTCCTTCAGCAGTTCTTCGAGCAGCTCTTCAAGCAATTCTTCAGATGGAGTCTCCAAGAGCACGTCGTGGAGCAGTAACTCTGACGGCTCAGAAAGCTTCACAAGCAGCGTGAGCGAAGGAGGTAAGGCACCGAAGACAGTCACCTACACCAAGGGCAACGCACATGCTTCAGGAGACGCGTCAAATAACGACTCGCACGTACACTCGGAGAGCGAAAATGGAAACCAAGTCACGAATACCGAGGAACACTCGCAAAACTCGCAAAACTGGCAACACTCGGAAGCAAATGAAGCTAACTCGGCTGCCTGGGCATTAGCAAACAGCGCAAGTAACTCAGCCGCCTCTTCGTCCAATAGCGAAAGTAACTCTGCCGCTTCGGCTTCTGCCAGTAGTGACAGCAGTTCATCTACAAGCAGTTCGGCCGCTTCGTCATCTGCTAACAGCGAAAGCAACTCAGAAGCTTCTGCGTCCGCTAACAGTGAAAGCAGCGCATGGAACAAAAACAGAAGATGGGGCAGAGGAGGAAAGGGATCAAAGGGCAAGAAGGGATCTCATTCCAAGCAGAAGGGAGGATCTCACTCTAAGAAAGGATCACACTCCAAGCAGAAAGGAGGATGCCATGGCAAAAGAGGAGGATCCAAGCAAAACAAGGGATCTCACTCTAAGCAAAACAGAGGATCACACTCTAGGCAGAGGAATTCCGCCGCTGCAGCTTCAGCTAGTTCAGCATCCAGTGCATCCAGCGCATCTAGCGCCAGTAGTTCTGCAGCTTCACAAAGCGATAGCTCAGCATCAAGCGCCAGCAGTTCCGCAGCTTCACAAAGCGATAGCTCAGCATCAAGCGCATCAAGCGCCAGCAGTTCCGCAGCTTCACAAAGCGATAGCTCAGCATCAAGCGCATCAAGCGCTAGCAGTTCCGCAGCTTCACAAAGTGATAGCTCAGCATTTAGCGCATCTTCCGCAAATTCTGCAGCCAGTTCCTCTGCCGCATCAAGCGCCTCTTCTAGTTCATCAGCAGCTTCTGATTCCTCATCAGCAGCTTCCGCTTCCGCATCTTCAGCCGCAAACAGCTGGGAAGAAGAAGAAGAATCTTCCTCAAGCTCAAGTTCAAGCTCTTCGTCTTCAAGCTCAGCATCGTCCGCAAGCTCTTCAGCAAGCTCAGCTTCATCCGCAAGCTCATCAGACGATGACAGCTCAGACGATGGTGATGCAGTTGCAGTAGCAGTGGCTTACGCAGGTCCGGATGGCGCATACTCCGGGGCTGGTGCAGGAGCCGGAGGGGCCCACAGTGGCGCATTCGCAGGTGCTAGCGCAGGTGGAGATGGCGCAAGCGCCATGGCCAGTGCAAGCGCTTTCGCTGGCGGAGACGACGACTGATCACTCAATAGTATGTCGTTTGTTTTAAACTTGTCGACTAATCAATTAAAGAAATAACTTCACTGGTAGACTTATCAAAGAAGAAAATAACTTCGCTGGTAGTCTTGTCAATTAAAGAAATAACTTCACTGGTAGACTTATCAAAGAAGAAAATAACTTCGCTGGTAGTCTTGTCAATTAAAGAAATAACTTCACTGGTAGACTTATCAAAGAAGAAAATAACTTCACTGGTAGACTTATCAAAGTAGGGATCAACTTCTATAGAAGAATAAGCAAAGATAAAAATTACCTGGTAACACTAGTAAACTTAATTAAAGGAGAAATACTATCAACGGTAAACAAACATCGAAATAAAATCATTTGTCGACATACTGGTAGACTAATTAAATATGGTCATAGCTTCAATTGAAAACTTCAATGGCTTGCTCAAAATAGGAAATTACTTTTGTTACTGGTACGTGATTGTTCCTCGTATCTGAAGTAACGCAGCTACATTGTAATATGTGCCCAGAAAATAAAGCCTATTCTATTATCTTTATTTTGTTTACTTATTGTATGTTACTTTTGCCTATTAGATTTACAGTTTTTCTTACAAATAAAAACGAACTTCAACAGACTTTTTTTTCATATCCAGAAAATTCCGTCTATGAAAGTCACCTTGTTTATATTGTGCGGGAGAGCTGATGGAGGTCAGAGCGGGATTGTGAGGTTATTCAGTCAGTTGACTGCATTGGTTCACTTGGTGCAAAATAATAAATTACAATGGGTATAGCTTACAGGTACATCCTGTTTCTGTTCAAGTGTTACATATTTTTTTTTACAATAAAATCTCGTTAAACTGATTGACGTCAGATTATCAGCGGGTTCAACAGTCTACATTCTAAATTTAGGAAAGGTGCATATGTGTCACATTTTTATAATAAAACAATATTTAAAAAAAATATATGTATATATATTTATATTTTACCCTCTTTAATATCTATATCAAAGAGAGTACAAAAGTTGAAGGAAAATAAAAACAAAAAAGAGTTAAAAAAATACAGGGCAAATCTGATAAAAAGAAAAAGAAAGAAATTATGATCAGTACAAGAAATTTTTTTCACATAACCTTTTTTTTCAGTATACATTTCATTCTGCAAAGTAGTTCATAGTTTTCTATTGGAATCGGAAACATGTTGTAAATTTTTGATACATAGTATTCTAAGGTTCTTTGACCGTATTTATTTAGGTTTCTCGGAATTAGAACTCCATTGTGTGCAGTTAGTCTTGTGTTACGAGTATGTACCACTATTGTTATATTCGTGCCACGATTACACGATCGCCCAACCTCCCAACTCGAACGTTTGGGCGATTGCGTAGAGGGGTAGTTCGTACGCGTTGGGCCAACGTTGGCTCGAGTTCGGCGAGTCCACCCGAGATCGCCCCGGTGGGGACTAACCATCAAACTAGCTGACCGAACCGGTGATTTGACATCACAAAAGGTGTTAAGCAAGGCTGCGTAATGTCACCGTGGTTATTCAATCTATACATGGATAATTGTATGCAAGAATTGAAAGAGGTGGGCTTGGGCGCGAAAATGAGTAATCTGTAAGTATGTTGCCTATTGTATGCTGATGATGCGGTGCTGGTTGCTAACAGTATGGAAGGTCTACAGTCCCGCGTATCTAGGATGAACCAAGTATGTATGAAGAATGAGCTAATGATGAATGTAAGTAAGTCTAAAGTCATGGTGTTTGAAAGAGAGAGTACGAAAACAGTGTGCAATATAGTTGTGAATGATGAATACTTGGAGCAGGTCGATGAGTTTGTGTATTTGGGAAGTATGTTTACGAGAGATCGAAAGACTGATATGGACATTGAAAGAAGGGTGAATGCAGGAAACTAGATTAACGGGGGGCTGAACGCGGTTGGCACAAACAAAAAGTTGTCCAAAGAAGCGAAGCTAGCAGTCCACAATGGAGTGCTGATACCAACCCTGGATGTATGGCAGTGAGGCATGGAACTGGCAGAGGAAGGATGAATGTAGACTGAATGCTGTAGAAATGAGATCTCTGATACGAATGTGTGGTAAAACCATGTATGAAAAATGTTGAGATTCGTAAAGAATTAAAGGCTGATGTAAGCGTAGTGAGCAAGATTAAGAAAGGGACGCCTAAATGGTTTGGTCATGTAGAGCTAATGAACGAAGAAAGGAGTGTAAGGAGATTATATGACGCGAATGAGAATGGAAGAAGAAGCCGGGGACACGATGAAGTGAATCATATACTTGAGTCAGGCCATGTCAGAAGTCGGAGTAACAGAAGAGAATGTATGAGACGTTGTATGAAAGTGAATAAAGCAAGAAGTGTATGCCACGATCTAGTTGTTTGGAGGTCCGTCCTCTCTGCATACCCCTGCGGGGAAACGGCGTGATGGTTAGTTAGTTAGTTAATACTAGGATAATTTCTATGGAGCCGTTTTTCATAAAAAATCATCTCAATAATGTATATAATAATCGGGGCCGGTAGACCGCACAAGAGTCCTAACTGCTCTCAACCATCTGGAGCCAGTGAGACTATGGCAACCCCAATTGGGGAATGTTGTGAGGCTGAAGGTACTTGGGAAGGAAAGAAGAAAGGGAAGAGGAAGGTGGGAACCTGACTATTCAGATCTGGTCACCAAAAATAGCTAAAATCCATTTCAAGCAACGTTTCAATTCACCAGGGCGATACTGAGACTATCTTCCACTATGGAACGTGCGCAAATATAAAACATCTAATTTTTAAATTAATTAATTGTGAAACAGCACAAATCAATTAAATAAAATTTACTTGCGCACGCCGGGATTTGAACCCGCGACCTTCAGATTCGTAGTCGAGAACCTTACCCCTCGACCATGGAGGCGGTCGAAGAGGCTCTGCGTAAAAATAAAATATGGATCTAAAACAGGCGCAATAGCATTGACAAATTGAAATTCGTCATCTTTTTCTAACATTTTGGAAGAGGAAAACACGTGACAAGTAATTCATTTAATTATTTTGAAGTTCAAGAAACAAAGGATGGGTGATTTGATAATTATTATTTCATAGATAGATATTATTTATTTCCAGTACTATGAGTACCTAATGAGGAACGAATTGTGTCAATGATATTATAAATTTCGGTAGACCTTCCATGAATATCGGTGGATCGATAGATTTTTTGTTAAAATGGCATCACTAGTTTGGAGGTCGTAGTTGGGACGTTGCCCGATCGTGTAGTTGCCCGATTTATAGTCACTGTACGATCGGCCAACGTTCCAACTCAAAGCAGAGTTCGGGTTGGGCGTTGGCCGATCGTTTAGTTGCCTGATTTATAGTCACTCTACGATCGGCCAACGTCCCAACTCAAAGCAGAGTTCGGGTTGGGCGTTGGCCGATCGTGAAGTTGCGCGATTTATAGTCACTCTACGATCGGCCAACGTCCCAACTCAAAGCAGAGTTCGGGTTGGGCGTTGGCCGATCGTGTAGTTGCCCGATTTATAGTCACTCTACGATCGGCCAACGTCCCAACTCAAAGCCGAGTTCGGGTTGAGCGTTGGGCGATTGTTATAATACGAACAGTTAACAAATTCAGAGAATTGTAAATCAATAATTTAAGTACATTATGAACTTATAATAATGAATGTAGGAATATCTATATACTCGTATATAAAAATCAATCTAAGTTTGTTTGTTTGTTTATCCATAATTTTCTCGAAAATTACTAGACCGGTTTCGCTGAAAATAGCACAGTTTGTTTTTATTAGTGCCGGGAAGGTTTAGAAAGTAGTTTGAATGAAATCAAATATGTAAAACTGTTGCTATAACGTTTTAAAATTAGTATGAAAAATATTGAAACCGCCATGTTTTATTTAGGTTAGCCCATAGATGTAACACTCTGGTTAGTCACAGATTGCATATTCGAAAGAAGATTTTTTTTTTTGGTAGAATATTTCAAAATGGAAACACTCAAAAGTAGGTACCTGCTTGTACGGGACAAGATCTGTAAACTCTTGCCGCACGTTTAGAAGAAGAAGATCAGGCTGGCCACTTCGACGCTTCAGAGCAGGTTGGGAAGGAAGGGGGAAGGTGTATTCCTTGAGGGGGGGAAATGCCTTGAAAAAGGCAGACGATTTCTTGCAAGGAGCTGGTGAGGGTGAAGAGAAAGTCTCGGTCGGTTTTCAGGCCGGGTGAAGATGCAGGCGACGTAGGTAGAAGGCGTATTGAATCCGTGAGAATACTCTGATTTTTTAGTTTTTTTTTTTTTTCATTTCCTAGTTTCTTATTAGTCATGAAGTGACGAAACATTTAAAGTTACTGTCTCTAAATTTACAGGTTCTTTATACAAATAGAACGGCGTCTTTGCGCCTCACACTTTTCACCGCATGATGGTAGTTTTAAATATTACCTGACCGTTATTGTCAATTGCGTCTTGTGATCTCTGTAGGGAAAAATCTGTTTATAAAAACCCTACTAAATTGCATGTTTTGCGTCATCATCGGCAGTCCGAGCAGCACCAGCATCAGCACCTTGGCATATATACATACGTGTCTGTTTGTGTTATGTGAGGAGGGGAGAGGGTGTCGGCTATGGCCTTTTTGTTGGAGTTCCTCCGCATTCGCCTTTGGAAATAAGGAAAACCATAGAAAACCTTATTCAGGAGGAAGCGCCCGATGTTCCCAAGAACGAGTTCGGACTTCAGTGATCTCGGCCTTGAGATCCTGCGTTTTGTAGTGTGTGTGTGTATGTCTGTTTTTGTGTAGATATATACGTGTATGGGAGATTATGAATAGACGTACTTATATAAATATGAAGCTAAATAAGAAATAAATAATTATCTATATACGTACATATAAGTATATATTAATATTGTATTTGGGTGGGATTCTGGAATTGGGAGGGACTTACCACTCGCTCATTCGTTCGGATCATGCCACGTGCGGTCGTGATTCATGAGAATGTGTTTTGGAAGTCTGTGCTTGTATTTGAAAGTAAAGTCACTAGGCGATGTGTATTGTCCGAGCTCTCGAATTAGTGTATTTTTGCTGTTTTTCAGTGAGTTGTAGAAACGCTCGGACAACTTGTGTGCGTGTTCGTACAAGGTAGGTATTTTTTTGTGTTTTGCGTAGTGTTTTGAGGTTTGTTCTGATTCTGGTGTTGTATGTGATTTTAATACAGTGATTTTGTAGTGTTTGGAGATTGGTGTGTACTGAATTTGAAATGTTACTCCACACGGGGAAAGCGTAAGTAATTAACGGACGAATGAGCGAGTAGTAGATGAGGAGTTTGGTTCTGGGAGGTAGCGAACTTCGTCTGCAGAATATCGGCCGCATTGCGCCGATCGCTTTTCTAGCCTTCGTGTGCGCTTTAATCACGTGGGATTTCCAATTTAGCCGCGAGTCCATTGTGAGTCCCAAGTATACCACTTCTTCCTTCCATTCGATCTGCTGTCCTCCCATTTCGAGCTTGACGTCAGGTTGTCGATTTTTCCTTTTTCTTGTAAAGGCTATGGCTTCCGTTTTCGTCTCGTTTAGCTTCATGCGCCATTTTTTATAATATTCCACCAGGGCGTCGAGCGCCCGCTGTAGATTTGCACAATAGTTGGTCGAGCGTAGAGCCTGTTTTCTATTAATCTTTTCGTGTGCTTAGGGCCCAATACGCCGCGTTGCGCAACCTATAACCAATCAGGAGTCCAAACTTTTGTTACCAGCGTTGAAATAGCAAAGTTAGAGATGTCAATGTTCCTGTCCCTATTGAATTGATCCGATGACCCTGCGGATACTAAAAAAGCCATGGCGTCGAAATGTTCGACCATCCGGTCTTCCGTTCCTAAAGTCGGTGGCCTTGACTTCAGGAAAGAAACATTGCCCGCTCGTGTGGAAGGCCTATAAGATAGTTGTGAATTATGTGCACTCTTTCATTGTGTGATCGATACGGATATTATTTAATTGCGATGATTGTATTGCAGTAATTTCTCACTATAACAAAACGTTCCTACTGTTATATTTTTCATATACCGGATAGCAAGATTTTATTTCTCAGATATACCAAAGTGTTGTTTTTTTAAATCACGGGTAACTTATGTATTATAAACTAAAATATTTTAAATTGGTTCAATAAGGAGCTAAAATTTAAACAGGTGACCGGAGTCGCAGTGACAGTGACAGACCTCCGTTTTAGATATCAGCCATCTCTATCAAGGCTGGCGAGTGGCGCGCTGTCAAATACGATTATTGAAATTAAAGATTTAAAAGAATTAAATAATCGAAAGAATTGAAAGGTTTGAAAGAAATAAAAGAATTAAAATAATTAAACGATTTAAAATAATTAAAAGAATTAAACAAATTAAAATAATAAAAAGGTTTAAAAGAAAAAAAGAATTAAAATATAGAAAAGAATTAAAAGATTTTACAAGACTTAAAATAATTGAAAGAATTAAATAATAATAATAATTAAAAGAATTTAAAGAATTAAAATATCGTAAGAATTAGAAGAATTAAGAGAATTAAATTTAAAATAAGTAAAAGAATTAAAAGAATTAAAAGAATTAAAAAAAGAAAGAATTAAAAGAATATAAAGAATTAAAAAATTAAAATATTAAAAGAATTTAAAGAATTAAAAGTATTTAAAGAATTTAAAGAATTAAAAGAATTTAAAGAAATTTCAATTCCTAATGGTGGTCTTTCACCAGGGCGATACTGAGAGCATCTTCCACTCTTCCAAACGTGGGCAAATACACTATATATTATTTTAAATAAATTAATTGTGAAACAACACAAATTAATTAAATAAAATTTACTGGTGCACGCCGGGATATGAACCCGCAACCTTCGGATTCGTAGTCGAGAGCCTTACCCCTCGACCATGGAGGCCGTCAGATTGACACTGATGTGAAAAATATTCATTAGGACGATAGCCTTTTTTTTAAGTTACATTATTTTGAGCATTTTGATTTTGCAATTCAGCGCCCTCTGTTTGTAGGTAATTATCTACATTTTGTAGACGGGATCTAATCACCTTTACAAAGAAAAAAAGCAGTCTTTATTTTAAGAAAAAAATATGTTAGTGAATGAGTCATGCAAGAAATAACTGTAATGAGTCTACTGCTTTAGAAATTCACAAGCACAAAACATGTTGAATTTGCGTCATTCAAAGCGTTGTCAAAACATTGACAAACTTACTGAAAGACAGATGACGTGGACATCTGGCAATGCGTACAATGGGCAGGTTAATACGTCTTATTTTATTCATGTAGAATTTAAATATGTACGAATAGGTATAATGACTCTCGTCAGTAAGAGGTATAGTAGTCGATACAGACTATATTATTTTAATGTTTCAAAGACCCAATCATGTCTGATTACGTCTAAAGGGGATCGAAATGATAATCTAGTCTCCTTTAATGGAAGCAATCTTCCCAACAAGCCCTCCATTGATATACTCGGTGTAACCTTAATTGACCAGCTCAGGTATGGGGGCTCCATCGAAGCCAGTGTAAAGTTACCTCTCAGAAGCTGGCCGTATTGTACAGAGCCCGCAGATACTTTAATAGTACACAACTGCCGACCCTGTACAGATCGCACGTGCGCCCCACTGTCGAATTTGGCACCCACCTCTAAATATCTGAAAAAAATAACCTTGACTCTGTTTAGAAACGGGCGGTCCGTTTTATAGATACACCTATCTTAACAAGCGAATTGCAATATTTGGAGCACAGACGTCAGGTAAAAATGCTGTCATTATTCTACCGGTATTTCAATGGAAGGTGCTCTGAGGAACTAGCGTCATTGTTCCCTTCGACATCGGTGCACAGTCGGGAAACACGCCAAACGCGCGCGCATTATTTGCACACGGTTGAAATTTGTCCCACGAGTGTTCAACAGCTCGGCTGTGGAATGATCTACCGACCTCTGTGTTTCCTCTATCCTACAACATGGGTCTCTTCAAGACCAGTTGACTCCTTCCTATCCTATAAAAGACCCTTCACACAGCATCCCCAAAGATGATTTAGGCCTCAAGGGAAATTATTTCCCTCAGAGCCTCCTGTGCAGAGTTACTGTAAAAAAAAAAAAATTAAAATCTGTTGCGAAGATTACAAATTTTGCTAACCATTGAAGCACTCCCTCTATATAAATTTGAGGTTTTTGCTTATTACTACGGTGAACTCAAATCAATTATGTTTTTCAATATGTAATCATCGTCTAAATATATTTTTTTTTAGGCAGTTGGACTACAACGTTCCTAAATGTTTGCCCGTGTCTCCTCTATTTTCTCGAAAATTACTCGAACGGTTACGCTGAAAATAGCACAGTTTGTTCTTATTAGTCCCTGGAATGTTTAGAGAGTAGTTTGAATGAAATCCAATATATAAAACTGTTGCTATAACGTTTTAAAATTAGTATGAATAACATTTAACTCACCGTGTTGTTTTGAGGTTTGGCCCATAGATATAACACTCTGGTTAGCCATAGATTACATATTCAAAATAAGAAGGTTTGTTTCGGTAGAATATTTTCAAAATGGAAAACACGAGTGGGTACCTACTTAAGAACTTTAATATTTAGAAATATTTTGAAAAAAAATAAGTGTTTGGAATGTAATAAAAATGAAAAACCTGGGAATTAAAATGAACCCGGGCACCCCCTTCTAAGTCGCTAAACGTAGCGTACCACTTAGGGTGACCTATGGCAGAGGTGTTGGTTTTCCAATAAATGTTTACATGTACCATTACACCGGAATTGTGTTATTTTACCAGGTGAATATTGAATGCAGTTGCAAACGATCTGTTTCTGTTTACATTTTTATGACAAAAGCTTTGTTTTCGATGTATTTCTTTACGATGATTCACATAATTTTTTTCTTATAATTAATTCCCGATGCCGGAGCACAAACAAAACTCAAGGTAAATATTTGACTAGATGCGTTATTAATCTAATTCATCCATAATTCATCAACATCAACACCACATCATGAGTTCTGGAAACAAATCAGAATGCCACCATTATGAAACTCCGTATGTTTCAAATACTAACTTAATTCGACAATTTTATTGAGCACAAGATCATTGTGAGATTCTACAGGTCAAAAAGACTGCAATAGAGTGGACATGTCTGTTGAGAGAATGACAGGTGACTGTTCGAGTTCACTAGTTTAACACCAAAACAGAACCGTTCTTCCTTAGTCCATCGATGGAATTGAGAAGTATATTTTACTGCAATTTTAAATTAGGCAGTTTTCTCTTCAATATCAACACTTTAATTATACCATAAACAATAATTATATGTCACAGTTAACTACAAGCAACTTGAGTTCTATTAATATTGATTGAAAATATATGATAGTATATCCTTCTTGTACTTACCTTTCGTGCAGTTAAATAGATCCGCCACATCTGCGAATCTATTACTAACTTCATGTAATGTAGGTACAAGCGAGTGTTTGTAATGCTCAGTCCTGGTGTTGTTACATTTAAATAGGATTTTGGAACGAGTTGCTCTCGTAGGTATATGAAATTGAATGAGGTTAATTAAATCAGAGCTGTCTATTCAACCATTTAAAATTTTGAAGATAAATATCAAGTATATGATTAAACTTTGTCATTAAGGGTAATAAATATTACGATCACTCACAATGAACATATTTAATTCATTAACATCATTGCTTAAATTCATTAAAAATCTGCAGAATTCACTCGTTTATTGTGTTTGAGGGATCAGAAAATTTCACGTATTAGTTCTTATCACAATGAAATGAAATGAATGAGAAGTGAAATTTCCACAATGAAAACAATATTAAACTTATTAACTAACTAACTAACTAACTAACCATCACGCCGTTTCCCCGCAGTGGTAGGCAGAGAGGACGGACCTCCAAACAACTAGATGTTGGCATACACTTCTTGCTTCATTCACTTTCATACAACGTCTCATATATTCTCTTCTGTTATTCCGACTTCTGACATGGCCCGACTCAAGTATTTGATTCACTTGATCGTGCCACGTCTTCCTGGGTCGTCCCCGGCTTCTTCTTTAATTCACATTCGCGTCATATATTCTCCTTACACTCCTTTCTTCGTTCATTCGCTCTTCATGCCCAAACCATCTAAGCGTCCCTTCTTAATCTTGCTCACTACGCTTACATCAGCCTTGAATTCTTTACGAATCTCAACATTTTTAACACGATCATACATGGTTTTAGCACACATTCGTCTCAGAGATCTCATTTCTTCAGCAATCAGTCTACTTTCATCCTTCCTCTGCCAATTCCATGCCTCACTGACATACATCAGGGTTGGTATCAGCACTCCATTGTGGACTGCTAGCTTCGCTTCTTTTTAAACTTATCTACGAGAAAAAGGCGCAGCCTGCTACTATAAAGGTAACTGCATTGCTGAGGAAAACTCAAGGAAATCAGCATCCAGAAAAAAGGTAGCGCGATCGGTCGGCACTTAGTTTAGCCAGCTCTCTCGCTGTTTTACAAGCTCTATCGGGTAAATTCTTCAATTGGATATCATTCAATCGTATTCAAATCTTAAGACGTACAAGATTTTCTTATTATTATTGAGAAAGGTGGAAAAACCTGAGGATGGAACAAGAATAAGAACAGAATCCGGCAGAGAAAGTTAATTTGATGACTGGCAAACTGTTTTTGTTACTATACTCCTCAAGGAAGCAGATGAAAGCAACTCGGATGCTTACCGTCCTATCAGTCTGGTGATGCTGGGGTAAGGTTCATTTAGGTTTTGTTTCAATAATGTTCTAGATAACTTAGCTAACTGAAAACTAGAACGTTCCATGCACGTCGAAAGTGACTTCAGAAAAATACACACAGATGCTAGGAATCTATTCAAAAATAAATAAATGATTAATCGAAACAACCGACGACACTGTTTGCCCAGCGCGGGGCGGGGCGGACTGGTCCGTCGGGCGGCAGCGGCCCACTGCGGCTTCACACCAGGTTCCCTTCACATTGCCGGATGTGGGGATGGGGATGTGGAAGGAGAAGTAGACGGAAGAGTAGAAGGAGAAGTGGAAGGGTTAGTGGAAAAGAAAATAGACGGAGGAGAAGACAGTGGAGAAGAAGGAGACGTGGAAAAATAAGTAGACTTAGGAGTAAAGGGAGAAATATAAGGGAAAGCAGAAGGGAAGTAGGAGGAGAAGTAGAAGTAATAGAAGAAGTAGAAGTAACAGAGGACGGGACAGTTGAAAAATAAGTTTTAGGGGATGTATGAAAAAGAAGAGGAAGTAGGAATGAAAGTAAGGGGACGATTGAGTTGAAGGGGAAATAAAGGAACGAACAAAAGAGAAAGTAGAAGGGGATATAGGCAGGTAATTAGGATGGGAAGCATAAAAAGAAAAAGGGAACGGAAACATTTTTTTAAAGATTATACAAGCCTTTTACAATAAAAGTTGTATATTTCGAAATCTGCGTGTGTTGTTCTATCTTAACCCACGAACCTGAGGCATTTGCAAACTCAGCCACTGACCGGTTAATATCAAATTATATATGTAGGCACATATTATTTTTAAAAATATGCTTGTACCACCGGTGTCTGAAAGTTACCTATTTAGAAATTGCCGAGTATGACAACGTCGTACTGAGATCCCTTTGCTGGTACTAGAAAAACACCTGTGCTCACATTTATAATTGTTTTGTCCTAATCCAGCTCTTTGGTGTTAACTGCAGCATGCGAATTGCTAATATACAAACATTTGTATATATTCATACAGGTGTCAGCAGATCGTTAGTTGATTACATTACTTCAGGAAAGGAGCATATTAAAGAACTATCAGGGAAACTGATAGTCCGACGAAGACTATTTGCTTTTTGAAGTCAGAAGGAGTTACATAGAACATGGCGTATTTTTTTTTGATTATCGCAGCTGCCATCATGGCACAGGTATGTCTATAAGATATTATATTTTATTAAAGGAGTGTTTATCTTTATGTATAGAATACATGGAAATATTACAAAATTTCTAATATATTAGGATTGCAGTTGGTTTTTGTCATTTTTTTTTCATTTAGAGCCTTTGAGACACGGTATGGTTTATTTATATTAGAAATTGTTGAGGCAGGCTATTGGGTTTTTGACATTGTATCTTGCAGAGTTTGTAAAACCGTGTTGTGAGTTGTTGCTGGATTTTGACCATTATGTTTGCATGATTTCCAAAAAGTTTTTTTGGAATTGTTGAAACTGGCTTTTTGGCCATTGCCAAATCATGATATTGCATTATTTCAAAGTCAGCAGGCTGAGGCTGGATTTTGACACTGTGTACAGATAATTTCAGAGTTTCTGTCTTAAATTATTGTGACTGGTTTTTAAATGATTTTGCATCGTTTTGGAGTTAGTGGAGGCTGCTTGTTTTAGGGGTTTTACATTGCATCATTTAAACGACTTTAAGACATTGGTGAGGCTGGCTTTTTTTACCACGATGTTGAGTCTTTGAGAGATGGTAAGGCTTATTTTTGGATTTTCGACAGTGCATCTTTCAGAATTTGTGAAACACGAATGAGACCAGGTAATATTGGGACTGTGAGATATAGATGAAACTGGCTTTTTGGCCACGATTTTACTTCCTTCAGAGCATGTAAGACATGCCAAATACTGGAATTTCATTTTTGAGGAATGGATGGGAATGAGAATTAAGACTTGTAAATAGAATTTATTTGTTTTTGCGATGCACTCTGTATATCAGAGATCGACTCAAACTAAGATCATGAGAGGAACGTGAATGAAGTAGAGTGAGGTGTCGACATTTAAAGGATTCTCTCTGGTCATGAAGCAAAGAAATATGCCAAATTGTATCGGCAAAATACCGTCAGATAGATGATGGTAGAGCGTTGTCTGATAACATACAACCTTTGGGTCACTCTTGTTTTGTCATTTGTGTTTATATCTAATTAACGCGAGATCCATATCTGCCGACTGTCAATTGTCAATTTTTGATGTGTAGATGTCTTTGCACCCCATCGATCTAATCAATCCGATACATAAAGCAATCAACCCTATCAACCCATTTTTTTTAAATCTAATCAATCATATCCATCGTACTCAAATAAATTCAGCTTACCTATCAACCCAAGGAATTTTAAAAATCCAATAAAAGCAAACATTTCAACCAAACCAGAGGTAATTTTACACTGAGGGGTAGAATCAAAACAATCAACTAATTTTATTTATTATTTCTTTCGGGATGTGGAGAGGTTGGTACAATACAACAAAGTGTGGACATATAGGACGGAAAATATGTATTATAGCAAGAACAAGTTCAGTCGTCGCGCGTCTTGTAAATTTCAGTTTCCATCTAAAATTTCGAGGTTGACGCGCCTATTTTTAGCTAATTACATCGCTTTTTATGAGCTATGGAGCTGTGCAATGGGAATATATCAAATCATCGCCCACAACACAAAGTGGCGTATCTCATGTTTAGCAACTTCCCGGGAAAGTAAAAAAAAAAAACAGTTTATTTTGCCGGAATCCCATACATTTTTTTATATATTTCGTCAATATTTTGTTAATTGTGGATTTTTTGCAAGACTAGTGAAACATGTAATAAAATGTATAAGAATCCGGCAAAAAAAAAACACATTGAAAGTTGCTAAACGCGAGATACGTCTGTTTGTGTTGCGTATTAACCTGTCTCATAAAGGACGCATGAAACCATATATAGATAATATAAATAAAAAGGAATAGATGTGGCATGGAAGCGCTATGATCAAACTGCACGGACTATCAAAGCGGCGGCACGTACGAAATGCATGCGTTTGGTTTGTAGATGTGTTTACACCATCTTCATCGATATCGTACCTCAAATTAGACTTGTCAATATTATCTTCCATTTTAAAATTGAGAAATCATAAATTTAACTGGTCTCATTAGCTTAGTCTGTAAAGTGGTTGTCCCGGTAAAACAGAGATCCTGGGTTCGAGTCCCAGATGCGACTGATACCTTATTATTTTCCGCGTTTTTTTTCGGTTTCGTGTTTCATTTAGGATATGTTAATATTATCTTCTTCAATGATTAAAATAAATATATTACTTAGCAGTTTACGGTTGTATTTTTTACAAAGTTATTAACATGTTTATTTCAATTCTTATCAATGGAATTTATAGGAAAATGTTCAATTTAACCAAAGCGTTTTTTTTTCATGGGTTAGATTAATCAAAATAGTAATTTCACTGATAGCTTTGCCTTAAATCAAAACGTCAAATTTCCGACATAACATTTTTGTTAATATGCATACGCACGATAAGATGTTCCTTTATAGTTCTACTTGCTCATTTTAATGCTCTTGAAACATAAACCGACAGCAGCTATGCACTCACCGCAATTCATTAATATTATTCTAGTACATTGAATGTTTCTTTAAAAACAATCCAAAACACATGTTCATAACTCATCCACTTCACAGAATTGTTCAACTGTACCAATTTGCATAGCGCCAAACACAACACAATAGCTAAACAAAAGAAGTCACTTTTACGTCAATACAGATTTTTTAAAATGGCGGAGCAAATAAAGAGACATTTGTTCAAATAACCCGGATACTCTTGCGGCAATTTAAAGATAAAATGGATGCTTTCCTTGTTGTGTTGTCAGTCTAGTTTTTTTAAACACGCGGATATTTTACTGCGCATATTGTTAAGAGGATGCAAAAATGCATCAAGAAGTTAGAACCAAATTAGTGCAGTGCCAATTAGAACTCTTTATTCTTGCTGGCCCTATTTCTCTGTTTTCATTTCTTTATTTTCTTATTTTTGTTTATCCATCTTTAATAATCACCGCATATTAGAAGAGCTTCTTATCATTCTGCTTCATTAAAAAATCATCTAATTATCTATAAATAAGTTCTTGGACGTTTTGAAATTTTAAAATTGTCTGTGCTGCTGAAATTGCCATTATGTTTCCTGAACACAAATCTTTTTTTCTAAAAATCCCCGTTATCAATATTTTACTCGTATATACTTATTGAAAGAGCTGAAATCTAAACTTGAGCAATACCCCTTTCCTTGGCGAAAAGACCACCATTCAGAATCGAGACGTTGCTTGAAATGGTTTCAGCCGTGATTGGGCACCCGATCTGAATATCCAAGTACTTTTCCACCTTCCTCTTTCCAATCTCCTTTCCCTCCGCACTACGTTTAACCTCACAACATACCGCTTTTGGGGATACCAAAGTCCCACTGGCTCCAGAGGGTTGAGAGCAATTGGGACTGGAAAAAAAAAAGTTCTGAATTAACGTTTCCGGTTTTCAATTGCAGGCTGAATCTGGACTAGTCCTCAGATCATGGTGTGATGAAGACGGTTGCCACAATGGCTGGGTGGAAGAATCAGCAGGCAGCGGAGCCATCGCCGTGGCTGGTGCGGGTGGAGCATTCGCCGGTGCAGGAGCAGGAGCCTTCGCAGGGCCCGGAGGCGCCTTCGCCAGCGCAGGAAATGCTTTCGCAGGCCCCGGAGGCGCTTGGGCCGGCGCAGGAAACCCTTTCCTCGGCCAACATATGCCGAAGCCATTCGTACCAGTGTTGCCTGTCGCTCCGGTAATGCCAGTTGTACCCATCATCCCATGCGGCGGTTCAAGCAGCAGTTCTTCCTCCAGTAGTAGCAGCAACGGAGGAACCGGTCAGAGCTGGTCAAGCACTACCAACGGAGACGGAAGCACCAGCTTCTCTAGTAGCGTCAATGACGGCAGCGGAAAACCCAAAACTTACACCTACACAACTGGAAACGGAAAAGCAGCGAGTATGGCTTCAGACGGATCGGATTCCGCAAGTTATTCCAGTAGCAACAGCAATGGAAACGCTGACCCAGAAACCAAAGCCTTCGCCGTTGGAAAGGGAGAAGCTTCCAGCGACGCCATCAACAAGCAGGGTAAATGGAGCCACTCAAGCAACGAAAAAGGTGAGACAAAAAACTACAAGAAAGAACATAGAAAGAACAGCGGGAGCGGAGAGTCTAAAAGCTCCTCGTGGAGCAGCAGCACCGATGGTGACGGTGCTGTGAGCTACTCCAGCAGCGTCAGCGATGGAAATGGAGAACCCAAAACTTACACGTACACCTCCGGCAACGCCAAGGCAGCGGGCTTCGCGGCTGGCGGTGGCGGGTCGACCAGCTACTCGGCAAGCGAGGGAGGCGCAGGTAAAGCGAATAATAAGAGAACCGTCCCACCCAAGAAACCGTGTGCCAAAAAGGCACAACCACCAGTACACTATAGACCACGAAACAAATGCAACTAAAATAATCGCAACAATTTACCACATTTCAGGCATTTTTCTGAAAGATTTGCAAATCTATTGTTTTTTTAATAACACCTCGTATGTTAAAATTATGTTTTTCCCCCTGCTAATGAAATCCTTTTCTAAAACTTCTCTTATGTTCAATGGATTGTTTCTTATTCTACTTTGTTAACTTCTCATCCATTCAGCTGATTCTTTCCTAACTTCGTTTTTTCAACTTCTCGTATGTTCAATTGATTGTTTTCTCTTTATGTAAGTTATAAATTCTTGTACTTTGATTGTGATCAAATTCTGTATTTAGTATACCAACTCAATCCATTGTTATATATTTCTGTAATATTCTCATAACTTCTTATACCCTCTCTGTTCAACTTATTTTATTCATAATTAGCTCTGCTTTTTTGTTATAACGAGATGTTTTCCAATTCAAAACATTATCCACGACAGCAATGCATCTCTTTCATTCGCAACATGATAAATTCTTCAACAAACAATAAAAAATAAAACAAATTCCTTTAAAACTTTATCCTAGTCGTGTTTATGTTCTCTTTGCAAGTAGTAATGATCTTTAAATTTTAAATGTTATAAATATTTATTTTCAATTACATCAAATCATTATTTTGCACAATTGGTCAGTATCCAGAAAGTCTTCGGATTTTCGGACAAAAATATTATTTTTTTTCCCCATCTTAAGAAATTTTCAATTTTTTTGAAGTGTTTCCCTGCAATTATAATTTCTTCAATCCGAGAGACTACTTTTTTCCTGCACTGCTTTTTTGCCTTTTCCGGGAGCTCTTGCAGTCCTGGCCTCCCAAATTTTGTAGTTTTTTTATGGATAATTCAGCTAATTGTAACTTTTCTCTCATTTCAGAACCCTCCCCGTAATTTCACAACGCTGTGTACTAAAATATCGTTAAAGATTAATTAAAAATTAGACGCCCATTTGACTTTTTTCTATTATGTTTCATTATTATTATTAATTTATTACTGTTTTATATTTTGATGAAGTTTTGATCTAAACAAACTGCATCTGGAAATAATTGTTCGGATTTAATAAATTTTTGGAAACACCGCATTTGATTTTTTACCGTTTTATGCATTTTAATGGGCCTGCCGCACGACTGATTTTTCAAATACTCCGAGCAAAGGAGAGGGCTGTCCTTTCCCAAAGTCAAGCCTGCCAACTGACTACCAGTTAGCATTGGGCAATCCAGTCGTGAGGAAGGACGAGCACCCAAATAATGCGCTGTACGTCACATTGGAGGATGCTAACACAACAAATAATTTATCTGTAAATTCTAGCGTAGTTAGGAAAATATCTATGGTTTCAACGAAAATCCACAACTGTAATCTTTTATTCAACATTTTTTATACCTTATTGAAGTTTGTAAACCTCTTTGTAATATTTAATCATTGAAGAAGATAATATTAACATATCCCAAATGAACCACCAAACCGGAAAACAACAGAAAATAAAAAGATTTCAGCCTCATCTGGGACTCGAACCCAGGACCTCTGCCTATCCGGGGCAACCACTTAACCAACTTAGCTAATGAGACCAGTTCAATTTACGCCATCTACACCGATATCATACTTCACGTTCAAGATTTGTTAATATTATCCTCCAATTTAAATCCCATATTATTGGCTGCTATCCTTATGATGCAATTGCAATTATGTTCGGGAAGAACTTGATGCAATTGATTGCAATTGTTTTCGGGTAAAACTTTGCAATAATCCGGTCCGGTCCGTTTGATAGATTCGCCTATCATAACAAATGGACGGCAATCTTTGCAGCACAGACGTCAGGTGGGAATGCTGTCATTGTTCTACCGATATTTTAATGGAAGATGCTCTGAGGAACTAGCGTCATTTGTCTCATGAGAAAGGGTCGCTTCTACGAATCGTTCTTGGATTCAACGGCTCGGCTGTGGAATGATCTGCCGGCCTCTGTGTTTCCTCCATCCTACAACATGGGTCTCTGCAAGACCCAAGCTCACTCCTTCCTATCCTCTAAAAGACCCTCCACACAGCATCCCCAAAGATGATATAGGCCTTGCGGGAAATTATTTCCCTCAGGGTCTCCTTTGTGGAATTACTGTAAAAAAATTCGAACTCGTATTTCATATAGAACTTAAAAACTCACAGTTAAAGAACTTTTGCCATTGGAAACCTTATATAATTTTATAACTACCCGTGTAGAATTGATCAATAAATCTTTCGTAGTATTTCTTGCGTCAGCAGACTTCATAGTGTGTATTTTTGAGTACCCCCTTTAATAATTATTGGATTACTTATATAGCGCCGTTTTGGTGAGGAAATCAACAAGGCTAAACGGAACGTAATGCGCGCTCGAAAATAGCGCTGTTTAAATATATTTAAAAAAAAACACTTTTGGCACTTAATGTTTGTAAATATTGAAATGAATTGTTTGTTGGCGGGTGTACACAGTAGTGGTGGGTGAAACGGCTCGGTTTAGTGAGCCGGATCACTAAATCAGCTCTCTGTAAAGACAATCCACATGAAAACTGGACGAAAAAAGTATCGTGTAAGAGCGTCTTAAGGACGTCTTTAGGCCAAGGGAGCGAGGGAGAGGGCATGGTGCGGGGGGACGCGAACCGTCGTTCAATCGAGCCGGATCACCTAACCGGTACACTACAAAGGTCTGATTTAGTGTTCCGGCTCACTAAACCAAGCCGCTTCGCCCACCAGTAGTACCACGGAATATAATATTTTAATAACGATAATAACAAATAATGATATCCTCACTGGTATTTCCCGTGCTGAGGATTTCATTTACAAAATATTAAATTACATTATATTAAATTGATGTGCTTGATGAAAAAAATTAAAATAATCGTAAGGTGAGGTGTCTTAAGTTTAGTTGAGTGGTTTCGGTGTTAGTTTGTATTTGGTGTTAAAATATTTTCTATTTCAGATCTCCCTATGTAACGTATCCAGTGTTTCATTTTTCAAAAATATTTGAATTAGCGCCATCCGTGAGCTCGTAAAATGTTTTGATTAACCTTATATGTACGCCAAAATATTGCTATAAGCTTTGTGCCTTATGTCACCACGGTTATGGGTAATGGACATAAAATTCGCTTGGCAAGCGAAATCTAAAAAATTTTATTGTGAACGCAAAAAGCGGGTTTTACTTGTTTTGTAAAGAATTTTGTTAGGAAAAAAAAATAATTGAGGGAATCTTTCACAAATAATCTTATCTATAAAACAGTATTTTTAAAACTGGTTTATTACATGCGTTCATAATTTTCTATAAAAAAAAATATTTTATTTAGTTAAATAAAACAAACACTTTGTTATAAAGCACGAAAATATTTTATTTTCCGTTTAGTTTCGTTTAGCCCAAGCTTCGCCAAGCCAAATATAATAACTAAAGAATATTGCAAAATTATCAGTCATATGTAAAGAATACAAAAGAGAGAGAAAAGAAAACAAAATATTAGAGGGAGACAACAATAGAAAGTATTGTGTGTAAGAGGGAGACAAGATCAAAATATAAAAATAATAATATATAGTAAATGCAACAGTGTAATGGGAACATAATGAAGATATTAAAGAGAAATAATCCTACAATAATTATACATGAAGGAGAGGTAATGAGGGAAATTAGACTACTTGAATAAATAATAATTGAACGGATGATTGAGGCAACACAATTTACAAGTTAGTTTATAAGTGCCAGAGTGGCTTCCAGACGAGCGGGTGGCGAACTGCTGGGTTGCCCGACCGGAATCGAGTTTTGCCGCCACATGGCAGATTTCACAAGTGTTCATATGAACATGGACGCGAGCGTACGTCCCATGACTCATTCCTAGTTTCTACATCTGTCAAATATGAACTTCGGCGGGAGCGCACGCACATTTGACAGCTACATTAGCTATTATGTTGATAATATAATACAAGAAAGGGAACATTTATTTTTGGTATATTTTGCATAATTGGGGGTTATAGATCACATATGACAAAATACAATTTTATTTTACTTTTTGCAAACAAAACAACCTCAGTTTAATATAATACGTGTATATTATTTGGAAAAAATATATCATAATATGTCGACTATCATAATACGGGCATATGCCTAGTTTGGTGGTCGAAAATAATCTAAGATTTGTACCAAAAACTATAAATATATAAAAATTTTAAAATATACGTCGTGTCAACTTTTCGAATCTCGAGACAGGCTTGTCCCGAGACGTATTTCTTTGGCTAATTATCGAGGAAAAATAATTTTAACATTAAATTAATGTAACGAAAAATTCTAATAAAAATATTAATGTATCTAAGGATTATCTATCAGTATCTATCACTATTGATTGTATTCTAGTTGAACATTTTTGCAATATTTCGATTTGATTTCAATACGTACCTATTTCGAAAATTTATGGATTATGATAATTATGAACACATTTATAATATGCACATCACTACTCAGAAATATATTCATAGAAATTGTCAGTACATTTACAAATTGACGTTTGACATTTAGATTGACCGCATTGCGTAAAATAGTATATTTTAATGGTATTGAGTAGTCTTGGGCCGATCTTGATTCTAGAAGCGTCCCTTTGGTGTCAGATATTGGATTGTGTTCTGAATGTTAGCGCGATTCCATGGATCTTTCCCCAGATGTTCCCACCATCAAGACAGAACCAGGGGCGCATAAAAATAACGGAGGAAAAATTCTCCATACAGGGATCGATATAGAATACACGGATATGACGGAGGAATGTTTGGTAGAGGGCAGCGAAAGCAAAGAGATAGAAGGTGGGTATTTGTTATATTTTATTTCATGTGGATTTTATGTGGACAAAATGGCCCACCAGTGGGCGATTAAAGTAGCTCTTTGGGCGATCGAAAGTTGAAAGCGCTTTGGGGGGCGATATTATATGTTTTTGTGCGATAGGCATACTTCGTGTACTTATAGCACTAGATAATTCAACGCTTTTTTTTATTGAGATCGTTTGATGCAATTTAAAGGTTTTGATTGCTTTATTTAATAAAACAAAATCTCATTTCGCGATGAAACTAAGGGTTAAACGATAATTCAACGAACATATGAATCGGCACACTTGTTAAAAGTGATATAAAGTCAGCCCGAAAAACTAAATAATCGTTGTTTTTTTATTTTTTAAATTAATTAGGTTAGTTTACATTACGATTTCGTGGCAAGTTTTTGTTTGTTGTACCTGTTTTGTCTGTACTTGTATACTGATTCATACGTGTGTTGATTTATCCGTTCACCGAAACTGAGTTCCGAAGGGCTCCATTGATCCGAACGATTGTCAAAAGATCAATCCGCTGCATCAGTGGCACAAGTCAATGCGCTCAATCGAAAAACTCATCATCCCCCCCGTCAATGAGAGGTCTCACTTCTCAATCGCTTCAATTGCCTCTGCAAACCATTAATTAGTAATTGTCAATCGAATCGTTGACATAACCAATGACAACTGATTTTGATCGTCTTGGGGGCGCTCTACAGGTGTTCTTGTGAAATTTTTATTAAATGTGTTTTTTAATTTTTTATTATGAATTTCGCACATTGTCTCAACTGCCCTGAGCCACATACATTTCAATTGGGTGTGTTCTGAGGTTGTAGGGAGTGGAGGTGTGAACGGATGAGTAGGGGGAAGGTTGGAAAGCAGAAGCACTCGACTATTATGATTTGGTCACCATTCACTGCTAATGTCTTTGTTTGTTTAAATTACTATATACTTTTTATATTTAATAAGATAATATTATATAAGATATGGATATTAAAATATGTATGATACGAGGAGATGCTGTATGATTAAGAAGAAGTATGAGATTAATAAAAAAGACGAAATTCAACAAGGTCTCGGTAGCTCAATTAGTATAGACGCAAGTTGCGGATATACTCTAGGTTGTGAGTTCGAGTCTCAGTGGCGGCCGTATTTTTTTTTCTATGTCTGTTTCATATTCTCATGTTGTTGATGTTATTTTTAATACTTAATATTTTAATTAAGTGTAAAGCTTCAATGAGTTAATTCTATTTTTAATTATTTTTTTCTCATTACAGCGGAAAAACTTGAAAATATGAAGACAATCATAGGAAACAAATATTTGGACACAAATATAAAAGCAAATAATGAAATGAATACTTATCAAAATGAATCTACTTTAAAAGGAAGCGTGCTTGTTCACCGCGGTCAAAAACCGTTCTCGTGTTCCGAATGTAGTTTATCATTTTCAAATAAATCAACGCTGAAGACGCACATGATGGTTCATACTGGAGAAAAACCTTTCTCATGTTCTAAATGCAGTTATTTGAGTTCAAGAATGCAAACCTTAAAACTACACATGATGACGCACTCTAAAGGAAAGGCATTTTCATGCTCTCACTGCACGTATTCGTGTTCTACTATATCAAATTTAAAAGTGCACAATATGACTCACTTCGGAGAAAAACCATTCTCATGTATCGAATGCAGCTATACAAGTTCAAGAAATACAACCTTAAAAAAACACATGCTGACTCACAATAAGGAAAAACCATTCTCATGTTCTGCTTGCTCGTATTCTTGTTCTGTAAAATCAGAATTAAATGCGCATATTAATATTACTCATAATGATTTTAAGCCATTCTCATGTTCTGAATGTACGTTTTCGGGTGCTACAAAAGCGGCTTTAAAACAACATTTTATAACTCACAGTAAAGAAAAGCCATTCTTGTGTTCCAACTGTAGTTATTCTTGTTCAAACAAGGCTTTGTTAAAATGGCATGTTCAGACCCACTCCTGGGAAAAGCCTTTCTCGTGTTCTGTATGCAGTTATTCATCTGTACGAAAAGCCTCTTTAAAGAGACACATGCTGACTCATACAAAAGATAAGCCTTTCTCATGTTCAATCTGCGATTTTTCATGTTCTTTAAAGTTCACCTTAAAAACACACTATCTGATTCATACAGATGATAAGCCATTCTCATGTTCATTCTGCAATTACTCATCCGCACGAAAAGCCACTTTAAAAATGCACATGTTAACGCATACTAATGAAAAGCCATTTTCGTGTTCGGAATGCAGTTGCTCTTTTTCTAATAAAACAAACTTAAAGGTGCACATTCAGTCTCACTCAGGGTTAAAACCATTCTCGTGTTCTTTGTGCAAATATTCATCTTCAATAAAGGGATCTTTAAAAAGGCATTTGCTGATTCACAGTAAAATCTATTCTCATGATATGGAAAGTTAAATTTAAGGGCACAAATCCTGACTCACATAAGTTAAACCACTTTCGTGTGATGAACGTGTTGGAAATTATTTAAAATAAACGTGCGGTTATTCAAATGGTAGCGAACATGTTGAATTAAAATATTAAAAAAATAATAAGATTTTAAAGTAGTACATAGTAACTCATACAACGATCATACTATTTATCTGTAAATATATACGTATTTTCAAACAAGTTTCTACCAAGTATACTCTTAATGACTTTCTTAGTAAACGGAATCCCATAATAGGTTTAATTTCCACTTCAAAATGTCAATTATTAATTGTTTTTTGTATTTAATTCGTACGTGGAACTCCATTTTTTTTTAATTTAGTGTATACCAAATTTAATAATGTTATTATGTAATTCTGCAAGTATTTTATTATTTATTGACCTGACAGCTGTTTCGGCGTTCAAAGTCATTTTCAAATGGACGAGACGACTTATTCATATGATACCCCACCCAATTTCAATTTTGATGGTGCCTTAAATGATTTATTACCGATGAAATTAATTTTCCAAGAAAATAATTGTGATGATAGATTCTCTATTATGTGAGGTACTTACAGTTGAAACCTGTTTTCCCCGAATTAAATTATCAAAATGAGACGATCTAATTTGAAATCCCACTATTATGTGTTTGTAAAAAATGCATATGGTTATTTTGGCGAACATACAGGTTTTCTAATACTTTAACTAAGGCTTTTTTTTTTCTTTCAAGTACTTAACCAATTAAGATTTAAAAAATATAGGAAATAATCAACACAATAAGCTGAATAAGTGAATTTTATAAATATCTCTTCGCCTTTTGTGTTGATTTCGCATCTAGTAAAACATTGTTTTGAACATTTTTTGAAATGTTTTCATTTTGTCCTGCTAAACTGTGTAGATTTTGATATTTGCGTACTTTTTTTCTCTTTTGTAAAACATTGTTTTGTATTTTTACATATATTTAAAAAAATATATTATCTGTATATTTCGAGCCTTTTAAATAAAATATTTGAATACCGCACAAGAGTCCCAACTGCTCCCAACCGTCTGGAGCCAGTGTGAGGCTGAAGGTAGTGGGGAGCGGAAGGAGTAGGGGGAGTAAGGGAGAGAAGAAGGTGAGGAAATACCTGGCTAGTCAGATCTGGTCACCAAACATCAATTATTAATGGTCGTCTTTCACCAGGGCGATACTGAGAGTATCTTCCGCTCTGGAACGTGCGCAAATACATTATATGTTCGTATTTTAAATGAATTAATTGTGAAACAACACAAATTAATAAAATAAAATTTACTTGGGCACGCCGGGATTTGAACCCGCGACCTTCGGATTCGTAGTCGAGAGCCTTACCCCTCGACCAAGGAGGCCGTCAAGCCTGTACCTTTGTTTATGTTATTTTCCAGGTTATATATATGTTTTTGTTTTTATATTTTCATATAAATATTTGCTTCGAAATCTTTGGAAAACCACTTAATGTGTCAATAATTAGCAATATCATAATGGGTTTGATTTATGAGTCGTTGGAATGCCACTTCGTTGTATGTCTAAGTAAAATTAAAAAAAATACAAGTCATGTATTCTCTTTAATATTTTTGAAATTCGTGTTAATAGAAGACATCACTAAAAATATGTACATGCATGCCTGCTTTGTGCACTGGGATAAAATTTAAATAAAATTTCGTTGTTATTTTTTTTTATCGTTGAATAATATTATAATACTATGGTCAAACCCTTCTTCTTGAGTCGCTTCCTCATTCCTGAGGATAGTGACCCCCACTCCAATCTTCCTGTTGTATAGGGCTCCTCCACTCCTCGCGATCCCGCGCTGTATGGAAAGCTGTGGATACCGACGTTCTGGACGCCTGCGAAATTTGGTCACTCCAACGTATCGGTGACCTTTTGCTTCTCCTGGTGGTGATTTATACACAAAGGAAGTTTAACAAAAGGTAAGCCAACAAAGTTTATTGTGCTACCAGTGGTTAAGTACAGATGTTTTATTAGAAAAAAAAAACAAAATAAGAAGGAATGGGGGAGAGGAAGAGGAAGACAGGAGATGTTCTCTAAACATTTTATACTCGTGCATCAATTTATGGTCGTACGTATTACTTCGGTGCGATATTTTGAAAGGGTATTGTGAAGGATGTCGATAAGGAGAATAGTGTATTTTTTAAACAATAGGAAAGTTAAAAAATTACCCACCTCATTTAGAACATTATAGAATAAGCACACATTTAACAAAAAATAATTAAGTTTTTTTTTCTTTATATCTTGAGGGTGATTTTGCTGTAACACCGAAATTACTGAAAAGTAACAAAATATATATTTCCATATGAAGCGGTAACTTGGTGATGTGGCATTATAATTTAAAAAATAAAACACTAACTTGGTTTACATCACTTTTATTTATACTATAGCCGACCGGATTTCGCTACTACCGTAGCTTCTTCAGAGCAGTATACAACTAAACTAAGAACTAAGATGCACGTGTGTTATAGATTGATACAAACAGGCTAGTGAAGGGCCAAGGGTGGGAGATCAGCAGGTGCCTGCTGACCGGGAAGGGTGTATACTTTGTTTATTGGGAATAATTTAAGGATTGGACTTTTATTTAAATTTATTTTATGAGTCTACTATTAGTGTTTTTGGCTCTCTTTATTTCTAATGCCTCTAAGTTATCTAGTCGAATGCCGGTTCCATTTTTATGCACTAAACTAGTGCCTGTATTTTTATTGAATGTGTGGTCTGTTTCTAAGAGATGGTTAGCAAATTCGGAGAAACCATTATTATTTAGACATCTTATGTGTTCTTTTACGCAGATATTAACATTACGCGACGTTTTACCTACATAGAACGCCGGGCAATCATTACATTGAAGTGAATAAATACCCGAGTGGCCTAAACTGTCTTCTTTATCTTTACTATTTATTAAAAATTTACGTAAAGTATTGTCTGTGTAAAATGCTGGTTTAATCTCTGACGGAAGGTTTTTAATGCTTTTTTGAGAAAATTTATTGATATATAAGATTCTACGCCATTGGTACGGTTGATTATTATTATTTATTATATTATTATTAGAGGGGGTACTGTTGAATAAAAACTTATTTGACGACATTTTTTTAGTTTTTTATTTAGTATGTTAATGACTAAGTTTTCATGATAACCGTTATTTATTGCGATTTGTTTAATTATGGATAGTTCTAGTGAAAAATTGAGATTTGATAACGGGACTGTAAGCAACCGGTGAATCATCGAGTGGAAAGCGGAATGTTTGTGGGAGGTGGAATGATTTGAGGTGTTATGGATGGTTAAGTCTGAATAAGTGGGTTTACGGTAAATTTTAAAATATATTTTATTGTTTATAACTGATAAAGTGAGGTCTAAAAAATTTTAAGTGGTGTTGATTCCTATTTCCATGGTGAATTTAATTTGCTTATGGAAGGAGCTTATTAGTAGGAGGGAGGAGCTAAGTTGGCGCTTCGTGCCTGTCCATATACATAAAATATCGTGTTTGTATCAATCTATAACATATGTGCATCTTAGTTTAGCGTATACTGCCCTGAAGAAGCTACGGTGGTAGCGAAACCGGGCCGGCTAAAGTATAAATAAAATAGATGTAAACAAAGTTATTGTTTTATTTAAAAAAAAAAAAAAACAAAATATATCTTAATAACAATTTTCAGCAATCTTTCGAAATTCAATTGTCGCATTATGTGTCCACGGTGTTTAGAAATTAGTGTTACTTTCGAAAAGGTCCGGATGCATAATTGTCGCATTATGTGTCCACGGTGTTTAGAAATTAGTGTTACTTTCGAAAAGGTCCGGATGCATAATTGTCGCATTATGTGTCCACGGTGTTTAGAAATAAGTGTTACTTTCGAAAAGGAGTTGATTCTGGGTATGTATTTTAAATGCTTTAGAATTCAAAAAATTGGAAGAAATTTTTTGTTTGTGTTTTTTTAAATGCATAAAGATAAGAAGACATGCACTGCAAAAAATACATATGACTTACTTTGTTATCCTTTTTTCACTTCCACCAAAAATTCAAAGATTTTTCCTGGTTTGTTAATTAAATAACAAATAAAAACTGTTGGATGATATAATAAAGCGTTAAAAGTACTACACTTAACTATACACAAATTCCTCATACTTCCTTTTTTTTAAATAAAAAATTTTTGCTTGTACAATGATGGAGGACTTACAAAACGCGCGAAGCATGGGTTGAAACCCGACGCTTTTATCCATTCGGCTACTAACCGATCGCATACCATTTCGTAATTTGGAAAATTTCTATTTCGAACCTAATTCCAATACGCTCATCACTAGTGTCATGGTGGCGTTAATTCCATAGAAATCGACCGATCTGTCTTAACGTGACGTTTGTAAATTCGTTTGCCTGGTTTACTCAACGTGTGCTGCAATTTGTCGCATTATTCCTGAGTAACTCTTCTAAATTCGTCTTAGACAGTGTTTAAATCAAATTGAATCACGCTACACTTCTGAAGACGATAGATTTGAGTCAGAAAGTGTGATTTTGGTGTCATTAGATTGTGTGCTGGATCTTACTGCGGCGCCATGGATCTCAACACACATATTTCCACCATCAAGACAGAACCAGAGACGCATGAAGAAGACGGAGAGGAAATCCTCTATACGGAGAATGATACAGACTGCCAAGGTATACGGGAAGAATATTTGGCGCAGTGTAGCGAATACAACCAAGCTTCAGGTATGGGAAGATTTATTTAGCCTCGTTTAATAGATTTTTTTTTTCGCGTGACGATGAGTTAGTTTTAACTGTTTTAAGAATTTTCTGCAAATCGCATACAAGGTGAAAGGTTATATGATCACAAATATCAAAAAAATATTTCTACACAACAAACGTCAAAATTGACACGTCAATTTGAAAGGCGGGTATGGGTGCTGCCGCCCCGGAAACGATTCATTGAATAACCAACACCTCTGCCATAGGTCACAACAAGTGGTTTGTTACGTTTAGTGACTTAGCAGGGGTGCCCGGGTTCATGGGGGTAAAGTCACCTTGCACTGCAGTGAGAGGGATGGATTAATACGTCCGACACCCCTCATACCCCTTTCCTTCCCAGAACTTCCTTCGTTTCCTGTAAATATTCCTCCTCACAGCAATGTCAATGTGGAGTTAATGTTAAAAAAAAACACTAGGAGCAAAAAAATATTTCTAATGTTCAGTCACAATGATGAGTTATAATAAATATTATTCCGACTCACTTTCAGCTTCAAATAACATTTAAATAAATCCCACCGGCCACCATCCTCCCCCACCGCTCCACCCTTTTAAGAGTGTTCTGTGTTATTTATCCTAAAAATATGGATAATAATTCTTTATCTTAGCTTAAATACATTCTTGAATATAATGGAAACAGTCACTCTATCATTTGTATTAGCGTCTTGCAATATTAAATACATTCTTGAATATAATGGAAACAATCACTCTATCATTTGTATTAGCGTCTTGCAATATTAAATACATTCTTGAATATAATGGAAACAATCACTCTATCATTTGTATTAGCGTCTTGCAATATTAAATACATTCTTGAATATAATGGAAACAATCACTCTATCATTTGTATTAGCGTCTTGCAATATTAAATACATTCTTGAATATAATGGAAACAATCACTCTATCATTTGTATTAGCGTCTTGCAATAAATACGGTTAGCTTCTTTTTTTTTCAATTTAACATTAAATTTAGTTTTGATAATTTAACTTCATCTCTTTATATGGTCTATAAATAATGTGTAATGATGGCCTGTCCAAAAAGAGAAAATAAATGTTAAAAAAAATAAAAAACAATAATAAATTCGTAGAATAGACGTAATATAAGAATAATATAAGAATAGGAAGTAATATTTGTACAGCGCCCCTGAGATGATTTCTCACAAAAGCGGCGCTATAAAAATCATCCGATTATTATTATTATTATTAAAATGGATTATCCAGCAATCAAATATTTGTGCGATAAATTCTGTTGCTTATGTTGTCCATAATATTTTTTTAATTATCTTAAATACCCTGCGGTCATTGGTATTTATGAATTAATTAGATCACATGATTCCAAGCTGTTTAAATATGTTACCCGCTGAAATTCAAACAAAAAACTACTAAAACTAAACAATTAATCAATATATTGAAAACTTGGCTAGCTGAAAGAAGCTATTTGTATTTGATAATAAGGAAATATTTTTTTAATCGTTGTAGAAAATAATATTAACATAACCTAAAAGAAACATGAAAACGGATAAAAACGACATAAAATAAAAAGATTTCAGTCGCATCTGGAACTCGAACCCAGGACCTCTGCCTATCCGGGGCAACCGCTTAACCAACTTAGTCGTTTTTTCCATGTTTCATTTAGGTTATGTTCATATTATTTTCTACAGTGATTAAATATTAAAATTAGGTTTTTAAAACTCAATAAAAATATAAAATATTTAAAAATTACAATATTATTTTATGTATGATTATTTATTGTTGTCGCTTACGTTTTTATTTTGTTATATATTTATGTTTTATTATTTTTTTATAGATATATATATATATATATACATATATTGTAACCTTAACTGTTAATTTTAAGTTTTGAATAACAAGGTCACGTTAGACAAACTACAAAAAGTAGTTTATCGGGACTTTTTGCATTGTATTTTTTTCTTTTGTAAAATGTAAATAATTAAAAAAAAAGCAACAATCTTAAGTTAGATAACAACGTGATGTGCTCTAGTTCCAGTGTAGAAATGAAACATTTACCTATACGTTGATGTTTATTCCCAAGTAATTTTAGGTACAATCTCACATTACTATTTCTATATGGAATTGGATTTTCCGCAAAATATTTTGTAACCTTGATTTTTACCTGTTGGCAATCTAATTAGTTATATTTTTGTCCTCTGTTCGTGTATTTCGTTGTATATTTTATTCCTTTTACTAATTGTCTTTCTTAATGTTATGTTCACAAATATATACAAAAGAATGTATGATGCTGAAACTATTTATTTTTTTGTGGACTTCTTCCAAGTTGACCAACTCCATGTCTCTTTAAAGGTGTTTCACATTTTCTAGCGAAAATTTATAAAAAAGCTTTTAGTGGTCAATTTCTCCGAGGAAACCTTTTGTTCAGCTCTATTAATTTTTGAGTTAAAAAAACGCAATTTCATTTATTTCTTGTATTTATTATTGTAGTTCTTGTAATGATCTTTTGTACTTTGTATGTCTTCCAAAAGAACAACACATTAATTATTGGATTTTATAATGTGTTGTTTCAATTGATTTGTCAAAATTGGTCCCATAGTTAACAATATTTGAAAGCGCATTTGCTACATGAACTTATGGCAACATTTTACATCTGAGTTTATTTCTAATTACAGGGGGAAAACTTGAAAAGGTAACGACAATCAAGGGAAATGAATATGTTTGCGATAACATTCAACAAAATGTCACCCAACAAACTCGCTTGCAATCTCCCCTTGCGGAGCAAACAACTACAATACTAAAAAGATACCTTCTGAATCAGACTGATGACAAACCATTTTCGTGTTCCGAATGCAGTTTTTCGGGTTCACAACTTGCAGCATTGAAACAACACATGCTAACTCACTCTGATGAAAAGCCATTTTCATGTTCCAAATGCCCGTATTCAAGCTCTAGGAAGGGAGCTTTAAAACAACACCTACTAACTCATAGTAAGCAAAAGCCATTCGCCTGTCCCAACTGCAGTTATTCATGTGTTTTGAGATCAACTTTGAAAGAACATGTTCTGATTCATACGGGAGAAAAACCATTTGCATGTTCCCACTGCAGCTATGTGAGTTCAAGAAAGCAAACATTAAAAAAACACGTTCTAACTCACTATAAAGCAAAGTCGTACTCGTGTTTAAACTGCAGCTTTTCTAGTTCAAAGAAGACAGTGTTGAAAAAACACTTGTTGACTCACAAGAAGAAAAAGTCCTTCTCGTGTTCGAATTGCCGCTATTCAAGCTCGAAGAGGCACACATTAAAGATACACATGCTGTCACATGATAAGGAAAAGACATTTTCGTGTTGTAGTTGCAGCTATTCAACTACGCAGAGGTCAATGTTAAAAAAACACGAGTTGACTCATATTGAAGTTATTGAGGTCCCGATAGAACAAACACAGCATTCTCTCCAGGCGCCTTTTCAATAAGGTTTTGCAATTTGCAATGATTTAGAATATTTAGATAAACATATTTTATGATAGTGTCTGTAGTTCCTAACTAGACTCCCGCTATTACGCCGGTTTAAGCTTATAAGAGATGATTTCAGGACTTTTTAGGTACATTTTTTTAGATGTATTATCAATTAGCTAGGTAATAGGTATAACATTTCAATTATTTTAAGGTCACTGTTGAAGTGCGGAAGTAGAGTTAACGCACGTTTATAAAATCCTCACAACACTACAATGAAGTCCCCGTCGTTTTCGTAATGCGTAGTGTGTGAGTTTTTTTTTCGATATTGGCACCCGAAAATAAAATTAATTTGTCAATAAATGTATTTTTTGAGCAAGGTAAATATATAAACGATCTTTTGCCGGGCTCTTATCAACGTGCGTTGACTGTTCATTATTTGGTAATAAATTGTAGGTTAAGTTTTAAATTAGATTAGGGAATCGTAATTTATTGTCATTTTTGTCGGTCGAACGAAGCCAGTTTAATTTTGTAAATAATGATGGGCAAATTATTCTTTTTTGTATTTCTTTGACTTTTACTACATAAGCAACGATTTCTAGATTTTTTTAAAGAGTTTATTTCGTAATGTTCAGTTGTTACATAATTTGAAAATTACATTTAAAAAAATAACAGAAATGCGCATTCTGAAATAAACTATTAAAAATATGTTATTTTAGTTTTATCCTTTTTGTCTCATGTAGTTTATATTATGAATTAATAACTATACAAGTAATATACCCATAAAAGAGGCAGTTGGTGATTTTTTGTAAATTGTTTTTACTCTTTCAAATAAAAATTTGGTTCGAATGAAGTTTTTATTTTTAATTTTATTGTGTAATTCGTAGAACTTCCTGGTTGCGCCGATAACGGTTCACCTTGGATAGCCTTATAGTTGATTTGCGCATTAATATGCATCTTTATAAACCTACCCAATTGTAATCCATACCTATTCCATCGACTTTGACCGCATCATTGTCTGTGATTTCGTTCACTGCGCATTAATTGGCACCGCAACCCGCTTCAATATTCATATTGTGTTTGTGACTGCCATTATATTTGTATTGTGTGATCCCGACGCAGATGAATATCGTCTGTGTTTTTTTTTTAATGATGAACTATTATTAATTATTTATGTGCTCAGTGCATTGACAGTCGAAGAAGAGGCTTGTGGAGAAATAAGGATCAGTTCTAAGTATTTGGATCCCATCTTACCCTTCCTATTTTACCCCCGCATATTTGAGAAAGTCGATTATAATTATTTAAATTGTGATAACGATAATTTATAAACCAGCGCACCCACTTCATTTTATTGTTGTAACCCTAAACACACAAAACAGACGGGAAGGGCTTTCTCAACTAGATTCAAACGATGCCAATCATTTCAGACACCATGAAAATAAAATTGGGTGGAGGTAGATAAAATCATATAAGTCATCTCAATGTGACCTAACCGTAGTTTGAAAATGGCTTCGAACGTCGAAACAGCTGTCACAATAATAAATAAAAATACTAAAATACTCACAGAACTTGACAGTAATTTGATTGAATTTTGTCACGCAATGATAAATGCATCCAAGGATCAGCTTCAAAGAAGAAAAAGAAACTTTCAACATAATATTCTGAAATCGGAATCTAGAATCTTTGCTTCATTATGAGGAATGCCATAACACAACAGATCAATACAACAACGCCAATTGTTTCGGTAACCGAGATCTTGCAGTGCCAGCCAGATTTTTACATCTGGTAAATTGTTTTCTTGCTATAATGAGGTATAAAGTGGCCAACAAGGTACAAAAATTTCCGAAATGCTCTAATAAAAGCCGCAATCGGTTGGAACGCCACAATACAAAAAATGGGAGCTTCATAAACCTACAGGAATTTTACATGCGATATACCGAATTATCCCTCCCTTCCCTGTGATGGATATCTTCTAGACGTTGCTTCTAATAACCACCAATATCTCTATAAATATAATAAATACAAGGTTAAGATTTTAGTTATTCCTCCATAATATATTTACGCATTTATTTAAAAAATAATAATCAGAATTTATCGGGTACATCGGAGGTATTTTGTGAACATCGGAAAAAAAATCGTGTATAACAGCGCTGTGAGTGCCTCGACATTAGGTCTCGACGATAAGTGAAAAGTATGCGGAAGCGCAACACTATATTTACATCTCACTCTTGCATACTGTAGAAGCGAGAGGAGCTCGATGTTCTCAGTCGTGTTTTTTTCCTTCGAGGCGTAGATGCGTGCTAATGGAAGTAGCTCTCTCAATGTCCGTTCCGTGAGTGTTGCCAGATGGTTTTTTAATGTTTTCAGCAAATAAATCTCAATTATTATAATTTTTTATATCAATTATAATTACTTGAGCGGATTAGCTATGAATTTTCTTATTTTTCCGATTTAAAATGGCTATTTTTTCATTGTGTAGCGACTACCCAACACCGGAACGCGCGTTATCCCTTTTGTATAAAAACAGATTATTATTAGGTTTTCCAATCCCCTTTATTTTGGCAAATAAAGTACTAATGCCGCCATTCAATTTTTAGACCTCATTAACAGACATTGATATGACGGTGCGTCGGGCAGTAGGTATATTTCTAGGAATAACGCAAAAAGGGAGGAATAGAAATGCGATCTTGGGTAGTTACAAGTAATTTATTTTGATAGTCGTGGGGTTAGTCTTAAAACTAGAGTAAAACTTAATTAGACATAATAAATTTAATAAAACTAGATACGCAATTACTTAATTCTACTGTTAAAGTCTTTGTAGTTAAAATTAGAGGTTCACTGGCTGACATTGTGGGAGGAATTATGATTAGAGTCAGGCACTTCCCTTTTTGGTGATGGATGTCCAGGGTCCAGTGGCAGCGTTGTATGTAGAGTCCTACGCACTACGTATTCGTGTACCTCCGGATCGGGAGTAGGTGCAACGCGGCGATAATCAGAGGCCTGGGCGGTCTCCGATGTTGATCTCCGAAGGGCGAAGATCAGTTACTTCCTTCTGGGATGGAAGCGTAGAATTCGTAGAATTCCGTCCTGGGCGGACTCTTGCAATCCTTGGTGGAAGACTGCCCGCGACTCGTGCTTCCTCGGTGGAAGCTTTCACTCGACTCTCCGTCCTGGGCGGACTCTGGCAATCGACTGTCTCCTAGAGCCCACTGTCCTTCTGTCTACCTGTAGGTATTATCTTTTAATCCGCATTGTTCAGCGGCCTTTGTTCCGTCGTTCGGCTCAATTCCTTTGAGGTGTTTATTGCCGTCTCATAAAATCCAACGGAATTGCGGGCTTTCCCAAAATAGCAGTTAAGATTATATTATTTTAGTTACGATTTTTTCTAACAATAGGTTCGGCTAGCCTTTGTACTAAATTCATTTTATGGCCGGTCTAATCTGGGAATTCCTATTATTTAAAATGCACATTTTAAATCTAAATATTTCGGTGAATTCGGTCATTTATTTTAGGTGATTACAAAAGGCTATAACATAATAGAATAGACTCATCTTTCGTAAACCTACCGCATTGACATTACCATAGACAACACGTCTAATGGTCCAATTTCACATAAAAACTCCGCGTTTCATTATAATATGTTCCATCGGTTGGCCCCGATACCATCGTGAAATATAAATTGCCGTAAAAAAATCGCGCTAATGAAAGGATATAATTTTGATAGACATAATCCTAAATAAATTAAGAACTATACGAAATTGCTACACATAATTTTTTATTCGCTAGTACTCACAATAAAATCAGTAATAATATTTTTGGTTACCAATGGCGTAGTAATATGTTTTCTTCCTCCTGCTATAAAATCTTCCATCTGAACATCGGCTTTTTACACAAAGTACAAAATAGGTAAATTTCTAATTTATTGAAAAGATAAGGACGACCAACAAAGTCACTCGGACATTCATAAATTAAATTATAATAACTGTTCGCCATTTATCGGTAAGACAGCACTTAAATTAAATATTAGAATTAAGTAACCTCTGTAAACAGCCATGGTTTTTTGGGATTTTACCAACCATCGGAGTGAATAAGATTAATCTTATGATCGCATTGGCGCTAATATTTTATGCAAAAATGGTTTTGCGGTTAGAATAGAAAAATTAGAAATAAAGAAAGTCATTAAAATTAATTATATAACAGTATTCGGGGCTATTTCAGCATCATCTCAATAGGCTATATGTGTAGGATAAAAATATATTTGCGTTTCACATACTCCCAATAGTGTTATGTGTCATATAAAGTCCGACATACTCGACCCAACTTAAAGAGCTTCCAGACGAGCGGGTGGCCTAACCGAAATTGTGTTTTCCCGCCAGACTGGAGATTTCACCAGTGGTCATATGAACATAGCCGCGAGCGTACGTCCAATGGCTCACTCCTAGTTGCTACACCTGTCAGTTATGATTATACAAACTTCGGCGAGAGCGTACGCACCTTACGCGACCACCTCCGTGTTCACCACTAAAACAAAAACTTGACAGCTACAATGGCTATTGTATTGATATTAATAATCCAAGAAAAGGAACATCTATTTTAGGTATGTATTCTATTAATTGGGGCTTATAGATCACATATGACAAAATAATATTTTATTTTCCTTTTTAAAAACAAACCCTAGTTAATATAATACGGGTATATTATTTGGATTAAATATATCATAATATGTCGACTACCATAATACGGGCATGTGCCTAGTTTGGTAGCCGAAAATAATAATAATAATCTATGCTTTGTAACAAAAACTATAAATATGAATAAACAAAATTTAAAAAAATACCTGTCAACTTTTCAACTCCCGAGGCAGACTTGTTCCGAGGCGTATTTTTAGCGGATTATCAGAGGAAATTCAAATCGAAGATAATAATTAAAAATTAAATTAATGTTGGGAAAAATTCTAATTAAAATATTTATGAATCTAAGGATTGTATCGGACATAGGTACGTATCATTTTTATTTTAAAACGATATATAATAAGGCGCGATTTCCAAAGCGAAATTACAAATTTCAAGACCGCTTCGCTCAGCGGAAACAAGGAGCATTGCCATCGTTGTCAAGTCAAAAAATAAAAACTCAATGAATATATTTTTTCCCGTCAGCCACACTAGTGGCCCGCCCAATGACGCTTGGTTTTGACCAAAATACTAGATCTAGTAATTCCGTTCTCCTCTCCTATGGCCACGCCTCTTCTAGGCCAGGGAGTTGCCGCCATACGGTTCGTTTCGCCCATTATTGGCGAATCCACTGGGCAAATCCGCTCGTCTGGAAGGCACTTTAACTAGAGCTCGATCCGATATATAGCGGCCATTTATCAGATTTTAAAGATGGCGTCAAAACACTCAAAACATTCTGACGGCTGCTAGTGAAATGAGCCGATTATGGATATTATTGAAGATTTGGCCCTGATCGAAGAATTAGAAGATGCCGAAGCATACGACAGAGCGGCTATGCGTAGACCACGAATGTTAAGAGCTCGCGTAAATTTCTTGGAGGTTTTAGATGATCTTGACTTTAGATCGCGATTTCGGCTCACGAAAAATGCCGTTAATATTATCCACCGTCAGATAAAAGACAAAATCTGTCCAAGGACCACCCGGTATGTAATAATATACGCCCTCAAAATATATCACGGAATATTTGTACTTGCCTCATAGTAAACAATGTGCATACCCAAGTTCACCATAATAATTCTTTTCAGAAATCATGCTGTACCAACAATCGTCAAGCTTTTATTGACCTTGCGGTACTTCGCAACTGGGTCATATCTGATGTCTGCCGGAGACTTTATTGGTGTCAGCAGGTCATCCGCCTGCCGAATCATAAAGGAGTGCTCGGAGGCTATTGGGAACCTTCGCCCAATACATATTAGGTTTCCTCAAGATCTGGCTCCCCTAAAAGAGGCATTTTATAATTTGGCTCGGTTCCCAAGGGTCATTGGGGCTATCGACTGCACGCATGTTGCTGTCACCTAGTAAGTACATACGCTATGTCAATATCATACTATGGTACTATAGTCGTTACAATTATAATAATATGAAGACTATTCAAAAATATCAAGTTGACGTTCATTCACAGAACTTTGGACGGTAAAGCGACAAACTGTGTGTTGCTTTGTGTTTGTTGGCTGATACCATCGCCATCGCACTTGTTTGTAAATTAGACAACCTCACTATGTACCCATACAACTTTTCTGAAAATATAATTACTTGACTTGTTACAGATGGAGAAAATGCCGAAGTCTACCGCAACGGGAAGGGTGTATTTTCCATGAATGTACAAGTCATCTGCGACGCGGATTTAATTATTAGAGACATTGTTGCTCGGTGGCCTGGATCCAGCTACGATCAAACCATATTTAATAATTCCCTGATAAAGGCCAGATTTGAGGCTGGCCACTTCAACAACGCAATTCTGTTGGGTGACACACCTATGGCACGAAGAAACACCCCAGAAGAAAACCTATACAATGAATCTCTAATTCGCAGCAGAAATGTTGTAGAAAGGCGTTTTGGGGTTCTAAAGAGTAGATTCCCTGTACTGCGGAGGCGAATAACGTTATCTTGCGAACGCTCAGCAGCTATTGTAGTGGCATGCGCTGTGTTGCACAATGTAGCTGTGAGGATGAACGACGAACCCTTTCAGTTAGAAAGACAACAGGAAGCTGACGTGGTAGAGGAACAAATAATTGAAGATGATGATACCGCTAATGATTCAAGGAGACATCTCATCTTGGATTATTTCACCCCTCTCTTAACTAATTATGTTGCTCTTAATAATTAGAAGAGTGTATACTCTGCAATGTGCATTGCCGCTATAATTACTATAGTGTTTTCTACGCAGTGGTGTTGTAATCTCTGCAGCGGAGAGAAGCTGCACCGCAAAGACATCCATACCTCTGTACTGCTTCTGATGCTAGAACTAGTTCCTTGTTATATGTTTTCTAATCAAAGATGATTATCATCGCGAGATAAAAAAGAATAACCTTCACGATTAGTTTTTGGATTGGGGTGTGGGTGGTGCTTGTGTGAGGTGTTTACATTCAGGCAGCATGAGGAGGCTGATCATTACCACCCAACATTATATTAGGCAATGAATCTCCACCAGACACAACACATATCTCTATTTACATTACAACTTATAATTTTATCCTGCCTCGTGTATATCTATGAATCTCTATTTATATTGTAACTAACTTGTTTTTTTTTCTCTACCTATTTAAATATAAACAATAACATATGTCTCATTGGACACCTACAAAAGCATATTATGGATTATAAAGTATAGGTACTATACTTGTTCTGTTTTCTATCGTCACAAACGTGAACCGGTAAATTTTCCATCATTGTATTTATATTTACCGTCTGAAAATATTTTTTTGTGCTAACATGTGCTCTGTTGCAGACCTACTTAAGGGGGCAGACTCAAATAAGGTGCTAAACGTCACTTCGCAGTATGCTAACGTAAGCAATACAACACATAATTTATCTGCAAATTCTTAACAGAAAGTTACGAAAGTGTCTAAGGTTTTCAGTGACGTAAATTCTTAAACTGTAATTTTTTACATTATATATGAAATACCTACTCTAATTTTAAGTAAAACGCTCGACAGTGCCTTCGCCGTTATGTTAACTGCACCCATTACAAACATATTTAATTAAAATCCTTCCACAATCTCAGAGTAAATAAGATCAAGAACCAAGAGCGTTTATTAAAAATAATTCAGTAAATCTAGATTTTCACTGTAATTCCCTCAAAGTTCAGGAATTTTTAAATTCAGTTCCGTCATAATTTACAATCTGGACGCCCCTGACTGCATATATAAGTATGCCGATCTGTGCCTATCAAAATCCATAGTTTTAGCGGCTATCTTGAATTTCTAGATATTCACACCGATTTGGTTAGAAAACGGCGTACGTCATGTTAGGGGGGTGCTGAAGTCAAATTTAATGTCAACCTGAGTAATTTCGATGGTAATTTTGAATTTTGAGTTTTCTACCGATTTGGTTCAAAATCGGAATTAAAGTGTTTGGAGGTACACTGAAATCAAATGCGAAGAATGATAACAAAGAATGTTTTTCTTCATTTAGAACAGCTGTATCTCGGACGATATTAGGTCCTTAGAGACCAATTTGATTTCAAACTAGAATCTTTAGCCTACTTTAAAAAGTATTCATTAACATTTACCGAGAAATTACCCCTTCACTGTAAAAATTGGTTAAACACTAAAAAAAAATTGAGAATTATGATAACATATAATGTTTTTCTTCATTTAGAACAGCTGTATTTCGTACGATATTAGGTCCTTGGAGACCAATTTATTTTCAAATTGTACCAACTTTAGCCTACTTTAAAAAGTATAAATTAACCTCTACCGAAAAATTACTCCTTCGCTGTCAAAATTGACCAAAACACTAAAAAATAGCGAAGAATGACAACTTACAAAAAATTTGCATAATTTAGAACCGCTGTATCTCGGACACTATAAAGTCCTTATAAACTTATTTGATTTCAAATTATAGCATATTTAGTCTACTTTGCTTAGGGGAGGGGCAAAGGGAAGATAGAGACTTTTGTGAAAATACTCCCTGTTATAGGTATTATTCACCTGCAAAATTTCAGTTTTTCTTATTGCCTTCATTGACTGAACTACTGGTGAATTGTATTCAAGCTTATTGTGTGCGTCTGGAGTGGGTTGTAAATCATTGTTATGTACCTATGTTATATTTTTACTGCTGTTTAGTATACAATATTGAAGGGCGTTTCTAAATCCCAAAAATTATCAAAAGACAAATAATTCTTATTCCCATTTAATAAACGGGATCTAATTCACATCCGCCATCTTGCTTCCTAAGTTAAATGTAATAGTCGGATTCCTTAACCATTAATAAAAACCAAAGTCATTGAAAGAACAGCCATATAAAAAACAGCATCTAATTCATTTCAACCATGTTGAATCCACAAGTGGACAATCAAAAATCGGATTCCTTGATTCAAAAACCATGAAAATAATTGGAATAAATGAATAATAAATGGAATTATTTTCATGGTTTTTGAATCAAGGAATCCGATTTTTGATTGTCCACTTTTTTATCTAATGTAAACAAAGGTAAATTGAAATAAAAATCATTCATAAATTACTGCAATTTTTTTTATTTTAAATACTCCTCTTAGAGTTTCCTTAATTTTATATTTTCTTCGTCTCGGTAATAAGGTCCTTCAGTAATAAGGTCCGCTGGAGACGGAGGACTTCTCTTTTGTTTTCAATGAGCTTGAGAGCTACCCCACCAACCCGCCCGGGGATGTCTGGGCGTACGAAGCAAGGGGACGTTCCAATCACCCCACTGCTGAAGGTCTGAGGCGGTGGCCTCTAGAGAGGGGGCCTCTAGAGTAGGGGGTTCCGGAGCGGGAGCAGAGTTTGAAGGAGTGGAGGCTATCATATCACTCTGTAGCCTGAGGAAGAGGAAAAGAACAGTATAATTTTTTTTTTTATAAATTATAAGAATAACTGTGTTTCCACCACTTTTGAGATATATAAATACCTTAATTTATTGATAATGACGCCACAAAGTGACTACAAATCTATTGAAGAAAATATTTTTTCGTGTTTAAGGTTTAACAAGTTTTTACTACATGGCATCTTTATTTTATGTATAAATTAGGTTTCAGAACAATAGACACAAGAAAAATGCAAAGAACGAACTCAAATGTCAAAAATGCAGTAATTTCAACGTAGAAACTGTGTTTTTACTTACAGAAACAGAGCAGTCAGCAGCTCTGGAGGTGGACGGCTGGCACACCTCATCTTCCACTTGCAGGTGCACCTCTAACCACTCCTCATCCATGTTCTGCACCTCGCAGGTCGCATTCGGGTTATCTGGAAATAATAATAACAAGGGATCAAACATTGCCACATTATATTAATGTGCTTTAAAATGTTAAATAAATATATAAGGGCAAAGTATGGTAATCTCACCAACGGTTGACGAATCATTATCCATAGGGGTGGTGAGCCCTTGGACACTCAGGCTGATCATATCCTTAATAGCTATCTCCGTGAAGTCCAAGGGCTCAGCACTGCTGGGTCCGCCACCAGTCTGGTAGAGGTCCCTCCTGATGACGGCGCTCTTTTGCCGCACCGACCTCTTTAAACCATCAAACTTATTTTTTAAAGTCTTCGACGACCTGAAGGCTGCTGATGAAAGAAAAATGAATGATAAATAAAAACTATAAAGATTTAACAGCTGAAAACTAAATTTTCACCTAACAAAATGAATAATTAAACACAATAATTCACAAGAGCCAAAGTGAGAAAACATTGTGTGGCTTTGAACATTATTCAAACTGATTTTGAGGGTCTTGGATGATCTGAAGACTGCCTTTTGATACATATTATTAGAACAGTGAAGCATAAAAAAAATATAAACTAACGATTTAACACCTGAACGGGTTCATAGGCTGAGGTTTGTCCGGAACTTGGTAATATAAATAATTTATTATGTAATTAATTACCTGTCGAAGTTGAGTTGAATTTAACTTCAATTGCCTTATTTCTGCTTCCACGTCACAGCATCGCTCTTTTTATTTTCGACTATCAATTTGTAGTGGCGAACGATATCCACAAATTTTTCCACATCTTCCCTTGAAAAGTTAGCTGCTCTTTGGCGTGATTTGTTCATTCTGAAAAACAACGCAAAAGTAATTTAATTTATAAAATCACATAATAATCAACAAAACATAACCAACATCTATGTAAAATCATATAAAAACATCACCAAAAACTGTTGTACTTACTTAATTATCAAAATACGACTGGTTTTCGCGGGAATGTTGCTTGTTTTGACGTTTTAACTTGAGAGAATCCATAGAAACACAGTACTATGGAGACAGGCGTTGCAGCAGACGTGATAAATACCGATGCTGCCAAGCTAGGTTATTAAGAACTACTTAGGACCATTTTATTTTTGGTGGAACGGTCGCCGGTTAATTGGCAATTTATAGATATGAATAAAGCTAACCGACGGTCGGCTAACGAGCACTTGTTGAGATGATGGTGAAATAGTCCCTTAATAATCAATATAATTTATCTTACAGTAATAATAATAATAATAATAATCGGATGATTTTTATAGCGCCGTTTTTGTGAAAAATCACCTCAAGGCGCTGTACAAATCTTACTTCCTATTCTTACATTATTCCTATATTACATCTATTACATTTTTTTTGGACAGGCTATCATTACACATTATTTATAGACCATATAAAGAGATGCAGTTAAATTATCAAAACTAAATACGGCTTGATCTAAGTTTTCATACATGTTAAATTGAGAAAAAAAAATGCTAACTGTATTTATTCCTTACGATATATTGCAAAACGCTAATAAAAATGATAGGAGTCATGTGAAGTTGGGCGGCGGTGAGGACGGGGGCCGGGGGAACTGATCCATATCCATATCCAATCTTCTTTGTCTTTGTTGGTGACGCCCCTGGGCGGCCTGACGGGACTGCCGGTACGCCAGGTAGCGCTTGTCGGCCGGCTTCAGGATCTGGAAAGAGCACACCAGCGTGTCGTCCATTTCTCGCCCCAGCCGGTGGTGTCCTTGTCGGGGTCGGACCACAGCAGGTCGCAGGGCAGACTGGTCGGGCACGTCCGTGGGCCGCATGATGCACCGGATCTGCTCTGTAGACTGGAGGTCAGAACTCAGGTCGCCGTGACAGCAGAAGATCTTCTCGTCAAATGTCTTTTCCTATTGCGCCTTTCTCGGCAGCCACGAAATCTAATTTTACGGGTTGCGATTGTGATACAACGTTCAAGGTTATACAACGATATCTTTTTGCAGCTATTAAATGGTCCAAAATAACACATTCACATTTATTATTATGCAGCCCGGTCGTAAACGATATTGTTTACAATCACCATAGTTCAAAGAATAACATTGTAAATCAACCATTCACTAATTCACTTTGGACACTTCCCTAGGCTTTTAACAGGCAAAGGTCTTTAAACAAGCACATGTGGCGACCGATGACCGATGCTTTTGGGTTAATTTAGAACAAAATGACAGATTTGAACTTAAAATGTTTGGGTTTTTATTTGATTTTTTATTATAAACTTGATTTAAGCCCGAAACGGTCACACTGAAATTATAAGATTTTTATAAATGTAACCTATAAATTATTACGGTTATTTTACGCTATTTTAACACCGGAAAAATTAAGAACTAAGCAATATTTCCCAGATAAACTGGAGCGCTTATAAAAAGCTGCCGGCTGCTGCGAGAGCGCCAAAATACTACTATATAAGATATATTTCCCGCTCACTCAAAATTTCCCACTTTTTCTTAATCCCTCCCTCCTTTGACGATGTCTCTTTACTTTTTATGTGTTGTCCCATTTATTACATGTATCGGTTTCATTGTTTCGTTTCATATTTTGTCTCTCTCTTATTATTTTTCCTATATATATCCTCACACTATTTTTTAATTTTTATACAGTAACTCCACAAAGGAGGCTCTGAGGGAAATAATTTCCCTCAGGGCCTGTATCATCTATGTATTTTTGTACAGTTTTAAATATTACCTTAACGAAACTTTGATATAAGGGAAATCAGTTGGTAATGATCAATAAATTATTAGATTTTATGTGAAATAAATAAAATAAAATATTGTTTAGAGGTGAAAATATAATAAAAAAAACAGTAATTATTGAATGAAACAATAGTATATATTGATTAACTTGGCGGGTTTGCGATAAGCCGACGTAGCTCAACGGTAGAGCATCTGACCGGACATCAGAAGGGTGCAGGTTCGAGTCCTGTCGGCGACATTTATCTTTGCTCGAAAAGGTTTTTTTTTTCAATTTGGATGAGTGTTTCAGGCTAATAATTATTGTTTATAAAAATAATTGTTACCCTTTGCGCTAAAGCAAAAAAATCTTGTCTTAAGTTTTTAAGAACTTTAGTTTATCATTTAATAAATAAATTATTTATTTAAAACAGAGTATGTGTTTTATTTAAAAAGGATTTTAGTTACCTGTGAATCGTATAAGCATGAGAAAAAAATTTCTGACCCTTAAAATAAAGGTAACACAATTTTTTTAAATTTTTGACAATCTCCAATAATAAGACAGTATCGATTGTGCTTCGGTAACACTTGTTTATGCCATCACTAATGTCATAGCGACGTTCTATTCCATAGAAATCCACCTCTCCGTCACAAATCACAATACATCTTTTCGCTTCGCTTGTTTATTTCTGCGTGCTGTAATTTTTCCACATAAATTTGGTCGTATACAGTATTTATCACAAATTGTAACAAATTACACTTGAATTGTGCACTGAATTTCAGTGCGGTGGAATGGACCCCAACGCAGAAGTCTCCACCATCAAGATAGAACCAGTTCCACATGAAAAAGACGTAGGGCAAGCACTCCACACGGAGATGGCTATAGAATATTCGGATAATACAGATGAATTTTTGGCAGAGTACTACGAATACAACCAGCCAACAGGCGAGAATTTTATTTATTAAATGTGAATTCACCCGTTTCTTCATGTTCTGTTACATTTTATCGCATCAGTTGATACTAAACTCCAGTCCATTTAATTTATTTTCGGTCTAGTTTTACATTAGTATGGCACTCTTAAAACTCATTTTATATTTTAAAATAACCCAACTAAAAACTTATAAAAGAGGTTCATAGTTTGGACAACTCTTAACATGGCATTGTGTGATTCCTTCAATTTTTACGCTCGCCGAATCGAAATCAAAAATAGGTTGGTGTCTCCCCCAACTGTGTTGTTTGTATGTCATTGTAATTAAGTTCAATAAAAGTATTTTTTTGTTTATATATTTAAATTGTTAAATTTTCCAATTCCACCTCAATGTTAATACGCATATATTTTTTAAACAAACATCAGTTTAAAATTGACAAAAATAATAAATATTTATATTTCATTTTCGTTAAAATTAATACACTTGATATTTGCCGTTTTCGGCTAAGTATTTATCCGTATTACCGTGTGATTGAAAAATAATATATCGTATTGTAAAAATTTTGTGTACAGTGCCAGGGAACATTTCTCCCTCTTCCTGTGTCAACTGAGGTTAGAGGTGCATAAATATGGAGATAATCATCTCTACCCCGTGGGCGGGCTGCCTATTGCTACTGTAGAGCAGCTAAAAATAATTTAAAAAAACATGTTAATTTTAAGAAAAATGAAATTTTAATTTATTATTTCTATGCAAATATTTTTTTAATATTTTTATCAATTTAAAATCATCTTTAGTAAAATTTTTTTTTGCATATTCACATAGAGGCGGAATTGTACATTTTACTCATCATAGTCTCTCTAATGTTTTCTTTTTTATGAGGAAAAGGGAGTAAAACAAAATGCAGGTTACCTAATATTTATATTATGAATTTCAATGTCTATACCTAATTTTATTTCAAAATGTATTTCACATAAAATCTATTAAAATGTATGGAAAAAAAACAATTAGTTCAACCCGGTCTGCTAGGGGCGCTAGTTGTGTTGCCATTATGTTGTCATCAAATGTCAGAAGTTGGGCATATTATCAAATATAAGTTTTTTTTTTACAGTAATTCCACACAGGAGACCCTGAGGGAAATAATTTCCCTCAAGGTCTATATCATCTTTGGGGATGCTGTGTGGAGGGTTTTTTAAAGGATAGGATGGAGTGAACTTGGGTCTTGAAGACACCCATGTTGTAGGATGGAGGAAACACAGAGGCTGCCAGATCATTCCACAGCCGAGCTGTTGAAATTAAGAACGAGTCGTAGAAGCGACGCGTTCTCATGTGACAAATGTCAACCGTGTCCAAATGTTGGGCGCGCGTTTGGCGTGTTTCCCGACTATGCACCGGTGCCGAGGGGATCAATAACGCTATTTCCTCGGAGCATCCTTCCATTAAAATACCGGTAGACCAAGGGCAGCATTCCCACCTGACGTGTGTGCTCCAAAGATTGCAATCCGTTTGTTAAGATAGGCGAATCTATCAAACGGACCGCCCGTTTCTGCACAGAGTCAAGGGTTTTTTTCAGATATTTTGGGTCTCCCGACCAGAGGTGGCTGCCAAATTGTACAGTGGGGCGCACTTGCGATTTGTACAGGGTCAGCAGTTGTGTACTATCTGCAGTATCTGCGGGCTCTGTACAATTCGTCCAGCTTCCGAGGGGTTAACTTTACTCTTTGTTGGATGTAACCCCCGTGCCTGAGCTGGTCACTGCAGGTTACACCGAGCATATCATGATGGGGGGGCTTGTTGCGAAGATACAATATAATGTTACATTTGTATGTGAAAGTGTTTTGTTTAGGTGTTGACACTATGGGAAGTGCTGATGACTCTTACAGCCGGGTGGAGCCAGTCTTTCCAAGAAAGGACGGGAACTCCAATGCACGGGTAACTATTTTTTTATTCAATTTTAAAATCACTTATTGAAGCTTGTAAATCTCATTGTGATGTATTTTTAATCATTGAAGATAATATTAACAATTCTCAAAATGAAACATGAAACTGAAAAGACAGAAAATAAAACGATATCGGTAGCAGCTGGGACTCGAACCCAGGACCTCATGGTGTATCCGGAACCTTGCGCTCTAATCCACTGAGCTACGGTTACCACGATCCGTCGCGTCCGGTAACATACTTCGATTTCTAAGAACTGTTAATATCATCTTCAATTAATTCCCATTTAGTATTGGCTGCTATCTTTTTATCATGACTACAAGATTCTACTGAATTTATTTGTAATCTTTAGATAGTGTCTCGGATATATGGAGTTAATACTATCTTCAATGATACATGCATCTTCTTCTCCTTGTCCTACTCGGGTCGGGTACCCATCGCATCGACAAGGCGCCTTCAGGCGTCCCTGTCCTACGTTTACGGCATTCGTCCATAGCAGGTCCAGCCTCGGGAGTTGCTTCTCCCACCTGTGCCTGGGGCGGCCTACTGGACGTCTTCCCTCTGGAATAGCACTCAGAATTTTCAGTGGAATTTGACCTTCTGGCATTCTTAACACATGCCCAAAATAAATTAATATACATTCCCACCTTCCCCTTCTCCGTCTCAATCCTTTCCCCTCTCCCTTCAGCCTCACAGCAGTATTCACATGAAAAATAAGACTTATAAGTTAAAACTTACGTTTGTATTAACATTTTAACATATTAAGCAATTACTTGACAGGTGTAATTATAATTACCAGTCAAGTTTCTGCTCATAATCATGTCACACCTCTGTCAGGCATCCTCGACTTCTTCCACCATTCAATTCCGTTTTTTTATATGATACCACACAAGAGTCCCAACTGCTCCCAACCGTCTGGAGCCAGTCAGACTATGGCATCCCAAATTGGGGTATTTTGTGAGGTTGAAGGTATTGAAAAGGGGAAAGAGATGGGGGAGAAGAAGGTGGGAAAGTACCTGGCTATTCAGATCTGGTCACCAAACATGGCAAAAGCCATTTCAAGCAACGTTTTGATTCTGCATGGTGGTCTTTCAGCAGGGCGATACTGACAGTATCTACCACTCTGAGATGTGCCACAACCTTTTCTACGCGTCAAAAATATGTATGATGTCTGTCACACGCGGGGCTCTTTATCGTCAATCTAATTTATTACTTTAAACCATAGGTTCCCAAAGTGATTTGCAGGGGGGTCCATGTCAGGGAAAAAATAAAAAGGGGGTCCACGGATCGGAGTTCATTTAGATCGTAGTAAATCAGTGTAGTAAGTTTCACTCGGCAAGCGTACTGCGCACTTAAAGCGAATCGCGCCCGTCAGCAATTTTTTACAAATTTTCATACCAGGAGCAATGAATCGCGCAGTGAATAAATATAAACAATAATTTAATTTACGAGTATTTCTCTGTGAGCATCTCCGCTTGAGAATCTTATGAAACGCGCCTGCGCAATCACACGTATAAAGACCCGGGAAGAGTTCAAACTGATTTGAATTTAGGCTCCAAGTTAGGAGATTCCTTCAAAGCTTTGTGTCATTGGTTGGGGTACATATATTTTTTTACAGTATCTCCACATAATTTCCCTCAGGGCCTATATCGTCTTTGGGTATGCTGTGTGGAATGTCTTTTACAGGATAGGAAGGAGTGAACTTGGGCCTTAAAGAGACCCACGTTGTAGGATGGAGGAAACACAGGGGCCGACAGATCATTCGACAGCCGAGCTGTTGAAAACAAGAATGAGTCGTAGAAGCGACCCGTTCTCATGTGACAAATGTCGACCGTGTGCAAATGTTGGGCGTGCGTTTGGTGTGTTTCCTGACTATGCACTGGTGTCGAAGGGATCAATGATGCTAGTTCCTCAGAGAATCCTCTATTATAATACCGGTAGAACAAGGACAGCATTCCCACCTGACGTCTGTGCTCCAAAGATTGCAGTTAATTTTTTGGCGAATCTATCAAACGGACCGCCCGTTTCTGCACAGAGTCGAGGGTTTTTTTTTCAGATATTTTGGGACTCCCGACCAGAGGTGGCTGCCAAATTCTACAACGGGGCGCACTTGCGATTTATAAAGGGTCAGCGGTTGTGTGCTATCTGCAGTATCTGCGGACTCTGTACAATACGGCCAGCTTCTTAGAGTCTAACTTTACTCTGGCTTGGATGGAGCCCCCATACCCGAGCTGATCACTTAAGGTTACACCGAGTATATCAATGGAGGGCTTGTTGGGAAGATTGCTTCCGTTAAGGGAGACTAGATTGTCATTTCGATCCCTTTTGACGTATCAAGTGCAAATTCCCCAAGTCGTCGGTAGTGCGAAGATTTGAGCTTGTTTAGAAGAAGTTTACCATCTTCAAGTGTATTTTACACACTTAAAGCCTTAGAAACTTTGCGGCACACGAATGCGCTGCCCGCGTACAGGACAATAGTGTGGCACAGGGGTGCGCTTCCCGTAGCTAAAAGATTAAATGAATAAATTGCGAAATGATACAATTTAATCAAATAAAATTTACTTGCTCACCCCGGGATTTGAACCTGCGACCTCCGGATAACCACTCAACCAAGGAGACCTTGTCTACTTTAATCCTTCCTCTGCCAGTTCTATGCCTCAATGACATACATCAGGGTTGGTATCAGCACTCCACTGTGGATTGCTAGCCTCACTTCTTTGGCAAACTTTTTATTAGGGGCTACCGTGTTCAGTTGTCTGTTAACACATTTCCGCGGGTGAAAACGACAGTCCCGGTTCGAGAGAATGAATTTCGTTTTAAACCGCTATAACTTTTAAAATAACAAAATTACCACAACTATAAAATTATTCATTTTTATTGAAATAATTTCCTTAAAGTTATAAGGTCTATAGACCTCGTTGTTATACTTTTTATTGAAATAATTTCCTTAAAGTTATAAGGTCTATAGACCTCGTTGTTATACTTTTTATTGAAATAATTTCCTTAAAGTTATAAGGTCTATAGACCTCCTCGTTGTTATACTTTTTATTGAAATAATTTCCTTAAAGTTATAAGGTCTATAGACCTCGTTGTTATACTTTTTATTGAAATAATTTCCTTAAAGTTATAAGGTCTATAGACCTCGTTGTTATACTTTTTATTGTAATAATTTCCTTAAAGTTATAAGGTCTATAGACCTCGTTGTTATACTTTTTATTGAAATAATTTCCTTAAAGTTATAAGGTCTATAGACCTCGTTGTTATACTTTTTAGTCACTCTCCTTAGTGCCAGTAAGGTCTATAGACCTTGTTATACTTCTTTTATTGAAATACTCTCTTAAAGTTGTATGCAGACCTCGTTGTTATATTTTTTATTGCAAATAATTTCCTTTAAAGTTATAAGGTCTATAGACCTCGTTGTTATAATTTTTATTTGAAATAATTTCCTTAAAGTTACAAGGTCTATAGACTCCTCAAGAAATATACCTTTTATTGAAATAATTTTAAAGTTAGGCTATTCATAGACCTTGTTGTTATATTTTGCTGAAATAATTTCCCAAAGTTAGTATGTTCATAGACCTCAAGTTGTTATACTTTCTTTTATTTGAAATAATTTTTAAAAGTTATAAGGTCTATAGACCTCGTTGTTATACTTTTTATTGAAATAATTTCCTTAGTTATAAGGTCTATAGACCGTTATACTTTTTATTGAAATAATTTCCTTAAAGTTATAAGGTCTATAGACCTCGTTGTTATACTTTTTATTGAAATAATTTCCTTAAAGTTATAAGGTCTATAGACCTCGTTGTTATACTTTTTATTGAAATAATTTCCTTAAAGTTATAAGGTCTATAGACCTCGTTGTTATACTTTTTATTGAAATAATTTCCTTAAAGTTATAAGGTCTATAGACCTCGTTGTTATACTTTTTATTGAAATAATTTCCTTAAAGTTATAAGGTCTATAGACCTCGTTGTTATACTTTTTATTGAAATAATTTCCTTAAAGTTATAAGGTCTATAGACCTCGTTGTTATACTTTTTATTGAAATAATTTCCTTAAAGTTATAAGGTCTATAGACCTCGTTGTTATACTTTTTATTGAAATAATTTCCTTAAAGTTATAAGGTCTATAGACCTCGTTGTTATATTTTTTATTGAAATAATTTCCTTAAAGTTATAAGGTCTATAGACCTCGTTATACTTTTTATTGAAATAATTTCCTTAAAGTTATAAGGTCTATAGACCTCGTTGTTATATTTTTTTTACTATTGAAAATAATATTAACAAATGGAGCAATTTATTAAATATGTAAGCGGGGTAAAAGCTTCAATAAGTTGCTCCAGTAAATATGTAAGCGGGGTAAAAGCTTCAATAAGTTGCTCCAGTAAATATGTAAGCGGGGTAAAAGCTTCAATAAGTTGCTCCAGTAAATATGTAAGCGGGGTAAAAGCTTCAATAAGTTACTCCAGTAAATATGTAAGCGGGGTAAAAGCTTCAATAAGTTGCTCCAGTAAATATGTAAGCGGGGTAAAAGCTTCAATAAGTTGCTCCAGTAAATATGTAAGCGGGGTAAAAGCTTCAATAAGTTGCTCCAGTAAATATGTAAGCGGGGTAAAAGCTTCAATAAGTTGCTCCAGTAAATATGTAAGCGGGGTAAAAGCTTCAATAAGTTACTCCAGTAAATATGTGTTAGTAAAAGCTCAATAAGTCATTCCAGTAAATATGTAAGGTAAAAGCTTCAATAAGTTGCTCCAGTAAATATGTAAGCGGGGTAAAAGCTTCAATAAGTTGCTCCAGTAAATATGTAAGCGGGGTAAAAGCTTCAATAAGTTGCTCCAGTAAATATGTAAGCGGGGTAAAAGCTTCAATAAGTTGCTCCAGTAAAAATTGAATATTAATCCAGGAAAAGTCAATAGGTGTCCCGTGTAAGTAAAAACCGAATATTCATAAATTCGTGTAGAATCTTGCAGGCAATGTAGGAATATAGTAGCCAAAAATATATGGGAATTTATTTGAAGATGATATTAACATTTCTTAAATTGATGCATTTATTTTTAAATGTAAACATGTTAGTTGTAAGTCTCTATTCCTAAACCATAGCATAGATGTTAACCATTCAACACGCCGCTTCTCCGCAGGGGTAGGCAGAGAGGACGGACGCCCTAACAATGCTATCTTGGCATACACTTCTTGCTTCATTCACTTTCATACAACGTCTCATGCATTCTCTTCTGTTATTCCTACTTCTGACGATTTGATTCACTTGATCGTGTCACGTCTTCCTCGGACGTCCCCGGTTTCTTCTTCCATTCAAATTCGCGTCATATATTCTCCTTACACTCCTTTCTTCGTTCATTCGCTCCACATGCCCAAACCATCTAAGCGTCCTTTTCTTAATCTTGCTCACTACGCTTACATCAGCCTTGCATTCTTCACGCATCTCAACATTTTTCACTCAATCATACGTGGTTTTATCATGCATTCGTCTCAGAGTTCTCTTTTCTACGGCATTTCTTCCTCTGCCATTTCCATGCCCCACTGTTATTCATCAGGCTATATGTTATACGGGTTGGTATCAGCACCCCATTGTGGACTGCTAGCCAAGTCTGAATTAGGTAGTGTCTAGTTATAAATCTAAGCTGTAAGTCATTAGTAATAAACCTAAGAAGTAAATTATTAGTTATAAGTGAAAGCGCTAAGGTATACGTTAGACAAATTTGTTAATAGTATTACTTATTACCTTGATTATAAAAGTATTCTCTGAAATATGCAATTGCTTTGTAATATAACTCCGTAAACTGATGTTAAATTCAGTTTTGGGTCTTTTAGTGATGTTTTGTGCCTAAGAAGTGCGCGTATCTTATTGAATTACAAATGATTATTGTTTTCGTTTGGTCCAAATCAATACAAAAATAAAAACAATTCCCGTATCTCAAGTACCGTAAGTACAAGAATTTATTACCCGTCCTATGGGCTTAATACACTGTCCATTTGATAAAATATTTGTCCACACGAAAGATAAGAAGATGAAGAAGACTTGCATCACATTATTTTATGCATAATCTGTCTATGTATATAAATAAGAGTATCTGTTTGTTTGTTTTTTATACAAATCTACAGTTTTATTCCAAGCTTAATGAAGTTTTGCTCACTGGACCTTCAAAATAAGAGGCAGTAGTAGTGGCAGTGGCAGGACATAGGGATAGGGATAGGGATAGGGGTAACACGATCTTAACAAACGGATTGCAATCTTTGGAGCACAGACGTCGGTGGGAATGCTGTCCTTGTTTTACCGGTATTTTAATGGAAGATGCTCTGAGGAACTAGCGTCATTGATCCCTTCGGCACCGGTGCATAGTCGGGAAACACGCCAAACGCGTGCCCAACATTTGCACACAGTCGACATTTATCACATGACAACGGGTCGCTTTTATGACTCGTTCCTGTGTTCAACAGCTCGGCTGTGGAATGATCTGCCGGCCTCTGCGTTTCCTCCATCCTACAACATAGGTCTCTTCAAGACCCAAGTTCACTCCTTCCTATCCTCTAAAAGACCCTCCACACAGCATCCCCAATGAAGATACAGGCCTTGAGGGAAATTATTTCCCTCAGGGTCTCCTGTGTGGAGTTACCGTAAAAAAACTCCATACCGTTCATAAAACCAGGCGACGCCGGGTACTTCAAGTAGTAATATATAATAAATAAATTTAAAAAGGTAAGATTTGTCGTGTTTTTGCAGATTGAAAATGGAAAAGCGGACAAACGCGAGAGGGCTATAAACTTCACCCGGGAGGAGTGCGAAAAACTTTTAAACATAGTTAGCCGTTACAAAAACGTGGTGGAGAACAAGAAGAGTGACACGGTGTGGTGGAGGAGAAAGGAGGCCGCTTGGAAGAGGATCGAAGCGGAATTCAACGCAACCTCCTCCACTTTTAGATCCTGCAAGACTTTGAAAATCAAATACGACGGTCCGTCACAATCGAATGATTCAGTATTTATTAATTTTATTTTAGAAACAAACAGTGCATGTATAAAATGAGTGGTGAACAATTTGCAAGGTTTTAGAAAATTATTACAAGGATCGGTACCAATGACGTGTCTCTATGGAATGTCTAGTGAAAAATGTGTATGTGTACTTAGTGGAGAGTTGTGAGTGCGCATTGATTAAGTGACGAGTAATGTTTTTCTTAAATGACGGTGGTAGGGAGTCAAAAATTTGTCGAAATTTGAATTGGGACAAAGGACAAAGATCATTGAATGTTTGGAGAACACGGGAAATTTGTGAATTTGATGCAGCGTTTGTTTTTTTTTTTTTTTTAAATGTATACCGCACAAGAGTCCCAACTGCTCCCAACCGTCTGGAGCCAGTGAGACTATAGCATTCCCAATTGGGGAATGTTGTGAGGCTGAAGGTATTGGGGAGGGAAAGAGGAAGGTGAGGAAGTACCTGGCTATTCAGATCTGGTCACCAAACACAGCTAAAAGCCATTTCAAGCAACGTTTCAATTCTGAATGGTGGCCTTTCACCAGGGCGATACTGAGAGTAACTTTCTTTCTTTACAATCTCAACATATCCTAAATTAAATAGATAAATACAAAGAAAATAAAAAAAAGAAAACGATTGTATCCGGAACTCGGACCCGGATCCTCTGTCTTACCGGACCAACATCTCTGTCAATTAATTGACCTTTCGCAAATTGAGATATATGTAAATTTTATTTGTACGGTATTTCCCCACCTTCCTCATCCCTTCTCCTTCCCTTCCCCAATACCTTTAGCCTCACAACATTCCCCAATCGGGGATGCCATAGTCTCACTGGCTTCAGACGGTTGGGTGCAGTTGGGACTCTTGTGCGGTATTCATATAAAAAAAAATCTGTTTCATACTTCATTGAGACTTTTTGACATTGCCTTTGACGGCCTCCGTGGTTGAGTGGTTACGATCCTCGGCTACGAATCTGGAAGTCGCGGGTTCAAATCCCGGCGTTCACAAATTAATTTTATTTTAAAATTGTGATTCATATGGAACTCCACATGGACAGTTAATGTGTACATTCCTGAAAAAGGTTGAGTTCGACTGTAACGGGTCGACAGTGCATGAATATAATAAGGTGGATAAAACATAACAAAATTATTCATTTAACTTATGTCAAGCGACTAAGTGATTTTATTTGATTAATTTGTGGCATTTCACAACATATTCATTTCAAATAATAATAAGGATATTTGTGACACCTTCCATAGTGGTACATACTGTCAGTATCACCCTGGTGAAAGACCACCATTCAGAATGGAAGCGTTGCTTCAAATGGTTTTAGCCGTATTTGGTGACTAAATCTGAATAGCCAGCTACTACTTCCACACCTTTCTCTTCTCTAACTGTTTACCCTCTGCGCTATATTCAATCTCACATCATACTCCAATTGGGGTTGCCATAGTCTCACTGGCTTCAGACTGTTGGGAGCAGTTCGGACTCTTGTGCGGTACAAACACAAAAAAAGAATATTTGCATTATGTTGTGACAGGTTTTAAGAGGGCCGTGAGGAAGAAAAGCGCCCTCATCAGGTCTGGTGAAGGCGCCAGCTCCGTAGCTCACCTGGACGCCACGGAAATCATGGTCATGGACATGATCTGCTTAGACGCACAAGGAACCATGAACTGTGCGGAGGGTGATGGCTCATCATTAGGTAAGACAAACTGTACGTTTTTTTAAATGAATTATTGAAGATTATATTAACAACTCTCAAAATGAAACATGAAACTGAAAAGACACAGAACCGAAAAAGATAATGGCAGCAGCTGGGACTCGAACCAAGGACCTCGTGGCATATCCGGGATCTTGCGCTATAATCCACTGAGGTACGGCTACCACAATCCGTTCTGTCATTTTTATCGGTATCATACTTGGATTTCTTTTTTTTTTCTTATTATTTATTAAGTTAAAAGAAATACATAATTACTTCACTTTCTTAACCTAACTACATACATGTTATATTAATTAACTACACACATGTTATATTAATTAACTACATACATGTTATATTAATTAACTACATACATGTTATATTAATTAACTACATACATGTTATATTAATTAACTACATACATGTTATATTAATTAACTACATACATGTTATATTAATTAACTAAATCATGTTATATGAATTAACTACATACATGTTATATTAATTAACTACATACATGTTATATTAATTAACTACATACATGTTATATTAATTAACTACACACATGTTATATTAATTAACTACATAACATGTTATATTAATTAAATACATACATACGAATACATATTATTCTTAACCTATTTCAATACTTATGTTATATATCATATCACATTATATTATTTATATACCTTACATACATATTATTCCTATTATACATTGTTATTTTGCTCACTTATTTTAAGATTGAACAGTTTTTTTTTTATAAATGTTCTTACTCGATTCTCCGTTTTCAGGTTATCGGGGAGGAGGCTGAATTTATATATACACCCTCATGGCATATGTTTCTTTTACCACTTTCACTCTTTACTGTATTCGTGTACAATTTATTATGTTGTCTTGTGTAGTGTTCGTGTACTTTTTATAAATGCTGTATTCGTGTGTATAAGTCCATTTTGTATTTTGTCGATTAATAGGTATATATTGTATTTGTACAGTTTTTTGATTTTGAGCAAGTTCATTTCTTGGTACAGCTTTTTTGTGGGGGTGTCTGGGTTATAATTGAAAAGTTTTTTTTTTAATTTATCCGGTATTATGTGTAATTTGTTCAAGCGTGTTAGTAGTCTAGGCGCCCCCGTGGCTGCCAGCTGCGTTTTATAGTCGCTCCTGATTTATCTCGGAAATATTGGGAAGTTATTAATTTTCCCGGTGTAAAAATAGCATAAAATAACCGCAATAATTTTTAGGTTACATTTATAAAAATCATATAATTTCAGTGTGGCCGTTTCGGGCTTAAATCAAGTTTATAATAAAAAATCAAATAAAAACCAAATATTTTAAGTTCAAATCTGTCACGTTGTTCTAAATTAACCCAAAGCATCGGTCATCGGTTGAAGTCGTTCGCCACATGTGCTTGTTAAAAGACCTTTGCCTGTTAAAAGTGTCCCAGAGTGAATGATTTACAATGTTATTCGTTGAACTATGGTGATTGTAAACAATATCGTAAACGACCGAGCTAGACAATTCAAACTCAAACTTAATGGTGAATGTGCTATTTTGGAGCCTTTAATAGCTGCAAAGATATAATTATATAACCTTGAACGTTGTACCACAACCGCAATCCGCAAATTAGATTTCGTGGCTACCGAGAAAGGCGCAACAGGAAATAAAAACATTTGACAAGAAGATCTTCTGCTGTCACGGCGACCTGAGTTCTGACCTCCAGTTCACGGAGCAGATCCGGTGCATCGTGCGGCCCACGGACGTGCCTGACAAAGCTGCTCTGCGACCTGCTGTGGCCCGACCCCGACAAGGATACCACCGGCTGGGGCGAGAAATAGACGACACGCTGATGTGCTCTTTCTAGATCCTGAAGCCGGCCGACGAGCGCCAACACCAAGCGTCCCGTCACCAACAAAGACAAAGAAGATTGGAAGAAAGGATCAGTACCCCCGACCCCAGTCCCCACCCGCCGCCCAACTTCACATAACTCCTATCATTTGTATTAGCGTCTTGCAATATATCGTAAGGAATACAGTTAGCTTCTTTTTTTTTTTTTTCAATTCAACATGTATGAAAACTTAGACCAAGCCGTATTTAATTTTGATAATCTAACTGCATCTCTTTATATGGTCTATAAATAATGTGTAATGATAGTGTCCAAAAAAAAATAATTTAATTAATATAGGAATAATGTAAGAATAGGAAGTAAAATTTGTACAGCGCCCTTGAGGTGATTTTTCACAAAAACGGCGCTATAAAAAATCATCCGATTATTATTATTATTATTATTATGTGATGTTTCCCCAGATTCTAAGAACTCTTAATATCATCTTCAATTAATTCCCATATATTTTTAGCTGCTATCTTTTTATCATGACTTTAAGATTCTACCCAAATGTATTTGCAATCTTTAGATGGTGTCTCGGATATACCTATTTTGATTTTTATTTATACGGGACATCTGTTGACTTTTTCTAGTACTAAACTAAGTCTATTCAAGTTTTTTACACCTTCTTTAATCATTGAAGATAATATTAACAACTCTCAAAATGAGACATGAAAACGAACAAAATAAAAAAAGACAATGGCAACATTTTAAGTGGTGAATAAAGAGAGTTAATCTAATCTAGCAGAACAGGAATAGAATGAATTTATTGGTGAAATTCGGCGACTATATAGGATATGTCGGTGGCACTATCGCTGTCATTCAAGTTTTTGATGGCTGTCAAAATGGTAATTATTAGTGGCCAGCTCAGCGGGTAGCTACAGTATTTTTATAAGTAATGTTTGTTCGTGGCTCAATGATAGTCGACACGCTTCCATGCCATATCTCCCTTTGTATATTCTAGCTACAATGCCAATGTTTCATCCCTTGTCATTATGTCTTCCAGATAATCCAACTGCTAACTTCCACCCGCTGACCACGGAAGAGGAGGTCCAGTCGACACCGTTCCGACCTGCTGCTGAAATCCCGAAGCTTCCGTCCACCTCGACGGTTTCCGCAAGCTTTGTGCAACCCCACAGTCACAAGGTCGGTCAGCCCCTAGGGATAGAAGAGGCACCGGACAAACCAGCGAATTCTAGCTCCGCCGCGTCCAATTCCGGGGCAGATGGAACCGGGCACCAGCAGCGGGATCGTGTTAAAATCCCGCAACTCATCGCGCCTCCTCACTCGGCATCGAGTCCGAGTGGCAGTCTTCTGAATGAGCGGCGAAATCTCATCAGCCTTCAGAGAAAATTACTGCTCGACGAGCGAGCCGAAAAAATGAAGGAATACAAAGGAAAAGAAATGGAACGAAGAGAAAGGATATTACAGCGAAGGGAAAACGAAATGCAACGGAGGGAAAACAGAAAAGAGCGGGCCTTCAAGGAACAAGGGAGAGAAAAGTTAAACAGAATACTGGCATTAAAAGAAGAATATTTATTAGAAAAATTAAAGATAATGCGAACAAATAAATAGTGTGCTAACAGACGTTTCCGCCATGAGCAATGCGAGCATAGGTAGTGTTGTCGCCCCGTTATGAATAAATAAAATTGTCCAGAAAAAATTTAAGCAACAGTCTCTTTATTTATTTATTTATCATGCTCTCATGACGGTTATTCACCAAATTTTTAAAGAAGCTATATAAGTGTGGAGCAAATAAAGCACAGAAAATGAAAAATGGGACAAAATAATATTATTAACCTAAACACTAAACATTGTCATATGACATGCGTCAAAAGATATTTGGTAAAATGTCTGTAAGTGACGTTAAAAATGTCAACGCTCAACGCAGCATCGTTAAACAGTTGCGCCGCTATATTGATTGGCTCGTTCTGAAAAATCCTCTACTCTGTGCAGAAACGGGCGGTCCGTTTGATAGTTTCCCCTATCTTAACCAACGGGTTGCAGTCTTTAGAGCACGGGTGTCAGGTGGGAATGCTGTCCTTGTTTTACCGTTATTTCAAAGGAAGATGCTCTGAGAAACTGGCATCATTGATCCCTTCAGCTACGATGCATATTCGGGAAGCACACCAAAAGCGCACCCAACATTTGTACACGGCATTTGTCGACATTTGTCACATGAGAACGGGTTGTTTCTACGACTTGTTCTCGAGTTCAACATGTCAGCTGTGGGACGATTTGGTCTCTTAATGTTCACGCCTTCCTACCCTAAAAAAAACCTTTTCAAAGGAAATTAACGCAACAAAAAAAAAAAGAATTTCTCACTTTTGCAGCAAAAAATAGTGCATCAGATCTCACAGGAGTATACTTGTTGGGGACGTACAAGTTAACCTCTTTCAACACATTATTGTTTTGGAGGTGTGGAATTTGTTAGATTGAGTTCAATATTTCTAAATGTTTCTTTCTTTCTTTCACAAGGGCGTATCATACTTGGTTTTACCGGTGTAATATGAACTTCCGAAGAAACTTGTCTCCACTATGAAAGATCTTGGTGTCGTGTTTGGTAGTAGGCTGACATTTCATGTTCATATTGAAGTCACCTTCATTAAAATGCTGGGTTTCGTCCTACGTACTTCAAGGAATTTTAACGACACTCGGGTTCTCATAATTTTATATAACTCACTAGTAAGGAGTAGGCTTGAGAGTGGGTCGGTGGTTTGGCGTCCACATCAGGTGAAGTATTCCCTCGTGTTGGAGAGAGTTCAGAAGAAATTTTTGAGATTTCTTTATTTGAGGGAGTATGGCTACTACCCGTGGCTCTATCCTACCGACTTTCTCTTAGGTATGCTCGGAATGAACCATCTGCGGGTCAGAAGGGATGTACGCATTGTGACACATTTCTTCAGACTGAATCGTGGATGGTTCGAAAATTCGGCTGTCATGGAGAGCATTCATTTCTATGTTCCCGATGGCTATCTCCGTCACCGACAGCATAGACTGTTTTATCTCCCGACCTGCAGGACCAACTTGCCAATGTGGGGAGGGCAATCTTGCTGTTAAATAGAATCAATTCGGATATGGACATATTTATTTATTTTAAAAAGAAAGACAAATATTCCCTGGTTACGAATAATCTGACAATATTTGAAAATCTCCTACTACCATCACAGTGAGCGGAAGATGTGGCTCGTGTCGTAAGTTGAGGTCAATTCCCTTATTCCAACCCATCCAAAATTCCAATATTGGCTTATTAGGTTGCCATGTATACCGGTCGTTTAAGCTCCAACCTCCTTCCCATCCACAGAGCACGTGTTCCAAGTCCTAACAAATCAGTGCCCCTGATGTACCGGTCTCACCGGGACAGGAGTGCTCCTGGCTGGAGTGGTACAATAGTATCGTAATATTTTTATTTACTTTCAATGCGTTTATTTTCCTATTTACACAGTAACAAATTACAAAGTTAATAATCTAAGACAATTCAGGATGTTTTTCTTAGTCTCCTCACCGGGGGTTCCTGTGCTGAGGCGGACTAAGTTTTATTTAAAAACTGATTCTTTCAAGCTCTTTTGGTGTTCCTTTCAAAATGCTGGATAAGGTTAGTGTAGAGGTATTTATACAGGGTGGCGTAAAACTACCGTTATGGTTTGAATGTTTAATAACTTTTTTAATTTATTTATATTTTTTATTTTTATTTCAGAATTTTATGAAGAAAACTTGGGGAATTTGAAATGGAACACTTCACAACAGAACAGCGGTCAACAATTGTTGAATTTTATTTTGAAAATCAACGGTCAATTAATAGATAAATTGTTTTGACGCAGCGTGCTTATCATCGTTTTTTTAATGTGCGTACTGGACCTTCAGCACCAACAATAAACCGCCTGGTTGCAAATTTATGACAACATGGTACAGTAAGACACCTTCCATGTACCGGAAGACCACGTACGGTCCACACGGAAGAAAATATCCAACGTGTTGTGGATAGTGTCAGGACAGTCCAGAAACATCAACAAGAAGACGTTCGACACAACTGGGGCTATCGCGGAGGTCCGTTCAGAGGATTTTGGCCACATTGCACATGTTCCCGTATAAGGTTCAGCTTGTGCAAGAATTGAAGCCGATAGACTACCAACAACGGCTTGATTATGCCATTTCATTCCAAACCATAACGGTAGTTTTGCGCCACCCTGTAGTTACTTTGTCCAAAGGCAGTTTTAAATTTGGGTATATTCATAATGTCATTCTGGTTATCTCTTGCGTTGTGTAATTTAGGTCTGACGGCCTCCACGGTCGAGGGGTAAGGCTCTCGATTACGAATCCAGAGGTCGCGGGTCCAAATCCTGGAGTGCGCAAGTAAATTTTATTTAATTAATCTGTGCTGTTTCACAATCAATTTATTTCAAAATAATATGTAAAGTATATTTGCACACGTTCCAGAGAGGAAGATACTATCAGTATCGCCCTGGTGAAAGAGCACCATTCAGAATTGAAACATTGCTTGAAATGGCTTTTAGCCATGTTTGGTGACCAGATTTGAATAGCCAGGTATTTTCTCACCTTCCTCTTATTTTTCTCCTTCCCCTCCCCAATACCTTCAACCTCACAACATTCCCCAATTGGGGATGCCATAGTCTCACTGTCTTCAGACGGTTGGGAGCAGTTGGGACTCTTGTGTGGTATTCATATAAAAAAGGTCTAGTTTTTTGATACTTATGAGGATTTATTTTGTTGGCATTCTTATGGAGGCTTAAAGGATGATATTTAAAAAAAAAATTGTTATTTTGTGGCTTTCACCCATTAAGAGCGATCTTGGCGATGTTTAATCAGTTAGATTTTAATAGCACAGATTGTTCTTAAAATTAGTGACTTTTAAACAGGATATAATATTTGGGCAAATAAAATTGAAGCAGATTAGTTACAGTGTAAATTTATGTTCTTAATCCCCGATGACTTAAATTTTAATAACATTTTCATAAATATATTTTGCTAATAAATTGTTAATTTGGGGGGGAGCTGAGACTTAGAAGGCGGGGAATACTGGTAGGGAGTTCAATTTTAAGTTTTACCTATTCATGCATAAAGTTTGGAAATTGGTCATTGATAGGACACTCGAAGAAATTATGGTCCAGAGTATCCTCTGACCCACAATCACAGTAAGGCGAGCTGACTATGTGGAATCTGGCGAGACGACTAACACAAGAAGTGTGACCTAGTCTCATTCGACTTATGGAAGAAATATATATTTTTGGCATCCAAGTGTATTTATGAACCCAGGGCTTGACAGGAATAAAAGGTTGTATTAATGAGTACTGATGACCTTTTGTTAGAGAAGCTGTTTTCCATTCAGAGGACCATTGGAGTTTGTATTTACTTTTTAGAATAGAATATTTTTTTTTTTTTACATGAATACCGCACAAGAATCCCAACTGCTCCCAACCGTCTGGAGCCAGTGAGACTATGGCATTCCCAATTGGGGAATGTTGTGAGGCTGGAGGTATTGGGGAGGGGAAGGAGAAGGGGAAGGGGAGGAGGGAGGTGGGGAAATACCTGGCTATTCAGATCTGGTCACCAAACACGGCTAAAAGCCATTTCAAGCAACGTTTCAATTCTGAATGGTGGTCTTTCACCAGGGCGATACTGAGAGTATCTTCCACTCTGGAGCGTGCGCAAATATGTTATATATTATTTTTAAATTAATTAATTGTGAAACAACACAAATTAATTAAATAAAATTTACTTGCGCACGCCGGGATTTGAACCCGCGACCTTCGGATTCGTAGTCGAGAGCCTTACCCCTCGACCATGGAGGCCGTCATAGGGAATAGGGAAATAGTCTAACTGGAACGGGAATATCATTTAACGGACCGTGGACAGTGGCTTCCTTAGCAATGGAGTCCTCTATTTCGTTTCCAGTAATACCTAGGTGTCCCGAAGAAAGGTCTTTAATACCCTTTTAGGTTTTAGACAATTGTTTAATAGCAAATTTCAATTTTCTTTCTATTGTCTTAAAATATCCACTTATAGTATTTTTTTCCTCATAGCTTTAACCAATATATATCAAAAAGACATAATTGATTGCTCTATACTATTTGTTTTTTCCTCATCTCTTTATAAATAATTGTACCATGTATACTTAAATTATCTGGTACACATTATTATTATTCACTTCTCTTCATACTTATTTATTTATTATTAGGCTGCTCTCTGACGGTCCGGTGAGGATCGAACATTTCACTCGCTACTGGAGACACTGCGCAGAAAAGTCCCACAATGAACTGCGTTGCAAACCGTTACCTTACGTTAGCAAACTTGACTTTTCTGCGCAGTGTCTGCAGTAACGAGTGAAATGTCGGTTCCTCACCGGAGAGCAGCCTTGTGTTATTTATTAACTATTAACGCCCGGACGGGCTTCTACAGATTTTAACATTTTACGTGATTTTGTTTACAGAAAGAAAAAAAAAAGGTTTTAAGTTAACAAAAAAAGAACATGATGCATAGTTGGTATACGAGTGTAACATATTTATGATATATATTATAATGTATAAGTTCATGACTCAGAGGAGTTATAAAGAAAAAGGTTTATAATTTGCATATAATACTTCTTTTTTTTTAAATAAAATTAGTAATAGCCTGATCTACATGGCACATAATACACATGTATAGTATCAGTGCATGACGTTGTGAAAAAAAATTAAAAAGAATTATACATTAGCTCTTATAATCGTCGCAACATAAAAATATCATTCAGGTATCTTTTAAACATGGGTAAACTTACATGAAATATATCTATAGCAGAGGTGAATTTGTTTCCAAGTGTGTGTAGGCGAGAAATGGGTGCGTGTATTTGGTAGTTAGACCCAGAATTTTTGTTGCAGAATGATATATTTCGCAGAGTTTGTCGATTATTTATCATATTATGGTTAATTAATTGCCTTGGATAGAGGGGAGAGTAAAAAAGTATAAAAATAATGTGACTAAATTTAATCGTAACTGTTATTTATAACACTATTAAAGCACGCATGACTGGGGCATTTGTTCCATAGAACAGGCAATCTGCCTAGCTTGGAACTTATATGGACTTGACAAGACATAATAAAAATAATTTTAAAAACTGCTGACCGTGTACATCTGCAAGTGCGCCCAACTGTTGAATTAGGTAGCCACCTCTGGTATGGAGCCCCAAAATGCCTGGAGAAAATCCTCGACTCTTGTGCACATTTGAATTATTTTCAGTCGTTTAAGCGTTTTAGTGCTGTACTGATTTTGCAAGTAGGTGCGTCAACTGCTATTGATAATTTGTGTTATTAGTAAATAAATGATATTAACTAAAAATGCAACATCTTGGACAAATATCAACCAAACTTAATGATTCTTTTCGATATTAAACGTAAAAATAATTGAATACCGTGCGTCTAATAAAAAGACAAACTACTAAATATATAGACAAAAAATTTTTTTTTAATTATGTGGCTTCACAATTGTGTTTTCCCGTGAAAAGGTCATATAGTCCCGTCTTACAGCAGGAAAATTCACATTCTATTCGCATTCTATTATAGCGATGGCCATTAATCGCACTTCCGTCATCACTGTCTCCATTTATCAGATCGAAGGGCTCATCATCCGTAATGTCGCCGTCCTTTGATACATCGTCCGCGATAGAACTAAGATCCGACATATTTCACCATGTCCTTGTAATTTATTATAACAGGATAACAAATATATATATAGTATACAAGATATACGTCAACTGCAATACACCGCTCTCAAATGGAACACGTGCTCTTGTAAGGATCAACTAACGCATACTGAAGAACGCAGAACCTAAGCGCTTTGTCGCAATTTTCGTGGCTAACACTTGCAGCGCCACAGTACAGCACCGCACTCTAACAGTTAAATTTTCTCATTTGTCATTAGTTATTGTAATAAATAAAAAATTTCTCTATGTATTATTTATTATGGTTTTTAGATATTTTGTTATAAAAATTAAAATTACTATAGGGACGACACAGGTGCAAAACACATCACAGTAGGTACAAAGGTAAAATAGATAGTCTTCACGATATACAACAACTAAATATTTAATTTGTCTCACGAACAAATTCAGCAATAACATAGTGTAAATATTATCATACTATCTTTTTTCCTTCTATATTTGAACGATGGCACTTAATGTAAAATGAACTGGTCAATTTGGCTGTCCTAAAACGAGATTTGGTTTTAATTGGTCAGTCAAAGTTTTCTTATATTTATGTTAAATATTTTTTGTTGAAATAAAATAATATGAGTACCGCACACGAGTCCCAACTGCTCCCAACCATCTGCCAGTGAGACTATACATCCCCAACTGGGGTATGTTGTGAGGCTGAAGGTATTAAGGAGGGGAGGCGATGTGAGAGAAGAAAGTGGGGAAGTAACTGGCTATTCAGATCTAGTCACCGAACACGGCTAAAAGCCATTTAGAGAAACGTTTCGATTCTGAATGGTGGTCCCAGGGCGATACTAACAGTATCCACCACTCTAGAACGTGCCTCAAATATACTACATATTATTTAAAATTAATAAATTATGAAATAACACAATTTAATCAAATAAAATTTATTTGTGCACGCTGGGATTTGAACCCGCGACCTCCGGATTTGTAGACAAGGATCGTAACCACTCACCGCTCAAAATATACTTTTTTTATTATTTTCAGATGATGCTGGAATAAGTTGAGTTTTCTTCTAATTTCTCCTTTTTCTAGAATGAAAATGATCACAACTGCGCGATGCATCCCGCATACAAAACCGAATCTCACTTTGTTTTCTTTCTCGTGGTAAACCTTTCAACAACACCCAGTCGACACTTTACATTTGGACAATCGAAATATTCAAACGGGGCTCCCTTGAATTCACCCGCGTGAAGTGTGTTATGTTATAGTGACAGGAGGGAGAAGGGAGAGGAACATAGGACAGGGATGGGAGATGATCTCGATATATTCTGTACAAATAATATTATTTTTAAGAATTAAAAATAAGTTTATTTTTTATTAAAAAAACTTATTACACACAAATATAATAATAAAAATAATGAGAAGATATAAAAAAAAATCATTAATAATTTAGTATACAGTACCTCTACACCCACCATTTCCTCTACCGGTTTCACCCCCATCATTCCCTCATCAGCCTTTCCATCTCTCGTAAACATACTTCCCAAATAAGAGTGGAAGATACTCTCAGTATCGCCCCGGTGAAAGACCACCGTTCAGAATTGAAACGTTGCTTGAAATGGCTTTTAGCCGTGTTTGGTGACCAGATCTGAAAAGCCAGGTATTTTCTCCACCTTCCTCTTTCCCTTCTTCTTCCCCTCCCCAATACCTTCAGCCTCGCAACATTCTCCAATCGGGGATGCCATAGTCTCACTGCCTCCAAACGGGGGAGCAGTAGGAACCCTTGTGCGGTATTCATATAAAAAAAAATAAACAAACTCATCCACCAGCTCCAAGTATTCAAAGCTGTCCACAATGTTTTTTAATTTAATTAATTTACACTGAGAACGTATATTGTTCGGAACTCGTAGAAAAAAAAACAAAGAGCATCGGGGACAATGTTCGAATTCGTAGCAGTGTGTTCGAAATTTGAATGTTTTGTAACTATAGTCGTGTGTTGTTCCATTTTTGTTCCCAGTACATTTCGTTCCCATTTTTTATGGAATTTTTACATTTTGCAGACTCCGGAGACACCGGAGGTCAAGTTGAAGTATACCACATTGTTACTATTAAAAAACTAAATTATATTTAATTCGACCCCGTAACACAATCCAGTGCCGATTTCTGAGAAAAGAAAATTTATAAATATTTTATCGTGTGTTTTATAATTGTTCGGTTACACTAAAATTAAGAAACTATATAGAAGGATACTGACTTGGGCAAATCCTTGATTAAAAAAAAATACTTTCCCAATTTACATAACGAAGGTAGCCGGTTAGTACCGACCTAAAGTCATTTATAGAAAAGTTTGAAACTTTTCATTGTCTGCGACATTCTAAATAACTATAAATATTTTAAATTATAAATAATTACTATCGATAACTCCAGTTCAAACTGAGTTTTTTTTTTTTTCAATTATTTTTTAAATTTGTTTCCAGACATAAATTCGAGCAAAAAACCGTTAATATTAACAATAAATACCTAATGTTCTTTTTCCACTGTCCTTCTAATAAATGTAATATCAGTAATAAATAGGAATAAAATAGTAACTGCAATATCATGCGATGTGCGGTGTTTGCTGATATTGTGTCCTGTGCCTGCAAAATTATATCTTCCAGAGCTAAAACTTTATAATACAACGTGTTGATCTGGGATGACCTGCCGGGCGCAGGGAAGTACGTCTCTGTATCTGTTTATATATGATAAAATAAACCCTAACTAGTAATATTTCTACAGCGCCCTTGAGGTGATTTTTCACAAAAACGGCGCTATACAAATTATTATTATTATTATTATTACTTCGAGTAAGGTGATTATGGTACATAAACAAGGGTGTTTTTTGGAGAAACCATGTCGTAATTGATATTTGTTATTATTGCACATGTGCATTCCAAACATGAGAATGGTTTCCATACATTACTTACCAAATCGCTCTTTGATTACACCTGTAATTGGTTTCCGCGCACCATAATGACTTCTCTCCAGCGTGAGAGCGAAGAATCATCCGCCTTTCCTTTCTGCGCTTGAAAGTGCATTCTGAATACGAGAATGGTTTATCTCGAGTGTGGATGATAACATGCTTAACCATATTGTCCCTCCGACTGCACCTGTATGGACAATCCGAGCACAAGAATGGTTTCTCTCCAGTGTGGGTTCTAGCGTGCTTAACCATAAGACTTTTCTGCCTGCACTTGTATGTACATTCCGGACACGAGAATGGTTTCGTTCTAGAGTGGGTTCTAACATGCTTAGCCATATTATCCTTCCGACTGCAACTGAAAGTGCATTCCGGACAGGCGTATGGTTTCTCTCCTGTGTGGATTTTCATATGAACACGCAAACTGTTTTTTCGACTGCTCCTGAAAGTGCATTCTGGACACGCAAACGGTTTCTCTTGAGTGTGGATGCTAATATGCTTAGCCAAATTATCCTTCCGACTGCATCTGTAAGGGCATTCTAGGCACGAGAATGGTTTCTCTCCAGTGTGGATTTTAATATGATCGAGCAAACTGTTTTTTCGACTGGTTCTGAAAGGGCATTCCGGACACGAGAATGGTTTCTCTTGAGTGTGGGTGATGATATGCTTAGACAAATTATCCTTCCGACTGCATCTGAAAGGGCATTCCGGGCACGAGAATGGTTTCTCTCCAGTGTGAGTTGTCATATGAACAAGTAAACCGTTTTTTCGTCTGCTCCTGAAAGGACATTCCGGACACGAGAATGGTTTCTCTTCAATATGAGTTCTTATATGTGCAGCCAAAATGGATTCATAATTAGAATTATAGGAAGAGGAAGAGCAGAAAAACGGTTCTCCCCCTTCGATTGATGTCGCCGAAAGAAATTCTGAAAAACAAAATAAATACAATTAATGGCATTGAGGGTATTTGATAGACAAACAATAAATGAACTTCAATTTATTGGAATAACTTATTGAAGCCTAAAACATTAATGAAATATTTAATTATTAACAAATCTACCCGAATATATTTGCTATCTAGAAAGTGCTCGGATATATCTGCCCGATTTTTATTTATATATGACATTCATTGACTTTAGTACAAGTCCAGAAAGAATATTCAAATTATTGGAATAACTTATTAAAGCCTAAAAACCTTAATGAAATATTTAATTACTAACAAATCTACCCGAATATATTTGCTATCTAGAAAGTTCTCGGATATATCTGCCCGATTTTTATTTATATGTGACATCCATTGACTTAAGTACAAGTCCAGAAAGAATATTCAAATTATTGGAATAACTTATTGAAGCTTATAAACCTCATTGTAATATTTAATGAGTAGAACTTTGCAATCATACAAAAAGATAGCAGCCAATGATATGGGAATTATTGGGGATAATATCGGTAAGTCTTAAATTTTAAGTACGATATTGATCAAAATTACTGAATGTTGTCTTATTAGCTCAGTGGTTAGAGCGTTGTCCCGGTTAAACGGGATTCCCAGATGCGACTGATTTTATGCTGTGTCTTTTTCTGTTTCATTTGAGATTTGTTAATATTATCTTCTTCAATGATTCAATAAATCAACTCTGTGACGACCTGGGTTAATTCCAATTAAACGAACTCTGATATTTTATTCCCATAACTTGAACTTAAAAATCGTATTTTTTTCTAATAGTTGGGAATCTTCTCGATGGCATCTATTTCTTTCTGTTTTTTTGGAATCCTTATAGGTCTTCCACACGATACTGATTTAAAGGGATTCTAAAGACGTTCTTACACGATACTGATTTAAAGGGATTCTAAAGACGTTCTTACACGATACTGACTTAAAGGGAATCTAAAGACGTACTTACACGATACTTTTTTCATCCAGATTGCACATGAATTGTCTATTTGCCAGACAAAAAGACAACGCATAAGCAAATCTGGATGAAGAAAAGTATCGTGTAAGACGACTTAATTCGCGCTAACCGCAAATATCGTGACAGCTCCCGTTTCGGCGGCTCGGTCTGGGATCCACTAGTATTTTTATTTTCCTTTATGTTATCTTTGTACTATACGAGGATTGTCCAAAAATTGAAAACGTTTTCATTTAAAAATCAGAAAAAAATTATTCGTACAAAATTTGTACAAGGCATTGTTCGTATATGTCTACACTATTTTTCTACGTAATCCCGGCGAGTTCAGCGCGCTTCTTGAGTCGGGAAAAAAGATCCCTGATCCTTTTGTTATAAAAATCTCCTGCCACGGTCCGCAACCAGCTTGATACCTCTTCCTGGACTTCCTAGTCGGTCTTCAAGCGTTTTCCGGCCAAACGTTGCTTTAGGTGAAGGTAGAGATGAAAATCACTGGGCGCAAAGTCAAAGCTATAAGCCGGATGGCTAAGGACGTGCAACTCATCATGCACATTGGTTCTAACGCTCGAGGACTCGAGCACACCACTTCCCAACATCATGATTAATCCCATCGCTATAAATGGCCGTCGGCCGACGATGAATTTTAACTGGGCGGACCTTCTCCGCGATGAGAAAGGGAAAAACAGAGCGCACTTCACACTAGGCGAGAGACGGCACCGGAGAGTCCATCTCCAACAGCAGCCACACCCAGATTGGATAAACTGCCGAGCCGAGTGACCGCCCGTTGTGAAGGAGGAAGTACGCGCTACAAGCTAGTGTTGCCAAGTAGTGAAATATTTCATCCGTTCCGCCGCAAATGACAAACGGTCTTTAATTCTTTGACAACCCTCGTATCTATATTATTCATGTTACACTGTTTCTTTAGTCATAAAAAAATATCCTTTTTGGCCTCATATTAATTCTCCTATCACAAGCGTCCGCTTCTATAGACTAGAAACATAAAAAATATATACATAAATATATAAATAAATAAAAAAAAACAACAAAAAAATGCGAAAAAAAGTTACGTAGTTATTGTTAATAAACGTACTCTGTAAACTGCCTAATTAACGAATAATACTTAAGGAAATAATTAAATAACGTTTAAAAATAAAGCATACCCGTGAAGCTTTCTCAGTTTTCATACTAAGACGCCATGCACGTGTCGATGTTTTCGAAAAACACAGAAATCCTTTTGAGAAAACAAAGAAAAGAAGCATCCAATTTACAAAAAAAAGTTATTTGATTCTACTGTTGAATTTGTTAATCCAATTTGACCACGAAAACGGTATCCTATCAGAGGTTTTTGATTAAATTGGCCAAGAACTATTTTTTTTGTTACTGCACCTACAAGCGAATTTCATTTGTTATTCAATTAAGAAACCAAAATAGTTCATAAAAGCAGCACACGACTTTTTTTCTGTAATTCGTTCATACATATTTAATTAGTGTTATTTCAATTCACATCCACAATATTCATAAAAAAATATCTATTATATTAAAAAAAAAAAAACAATATGCAGTATTCAGGACGGTGTTTCTTCCATTATTCTATATGGCATGGAAACCAGGAGCCTAAGTGTGTATCGTTTGCGTCAGCTAGCGCAAGTTAAATCGGTTATAAACAACACATTTTGATAGTTTGGAAGTTTGTATCGCGCTAACAAGTTAAAGTTTACGTTAAGAGACACATCCGTAACGCACAAGCAACAGACGACGATGCGTTTATGAAACTGTCAAAATATGTTGTTTATGGCAGATTTAACTTGCGTTCGCTAACGCAAAAGATACAGACTAGGCCCCCTTGGCACTTAACCAAACATTGATATGGTAGATATGAAAGAAAGGTTTTAGGAATATGGATGTACGCACTCATACTTGGAAGTATAAGTTGATAGCCTACCTCGATTTTGGTCGATCCCTTCCATATGATAGAAAGATTCCTTTTTAGTATCAACATAGTCAAAATCTATTTCAGAGTATGCGACACTTCCTTGCGCATGATCTTCTGCCGCTGGAGTCCCCGGTTCACACTTGATCTCAGAAACGTCTTCCGTCTCATGTTTTACAATTCCGTACTGAAATGTTGCATCACAAGGGGATGTTGGACACTCTTCATCGAGGATTATCTCCGGTTCAGACTTTATGAAAACGACATCTGAGGCCATAAGATCCATTTCAGGCAAACTGCTTTGTTATTCTTATGTTAGCAAGATATTCTGGAAAAAATAGTCAGTTTTATATCGCACCCGCAATAACACCGCAGTGAACATCAAACCGGCAAACTGACAGGATGGAATTTTGACAATGAAGTTCTGCATTATTCAATAATATGTAGAAATAGGAATACAAAAAATAATCAAAATTAATCAAGTTAATGATGTCTAGTATTAAGAGCGCTAAATAACTTGTACTATGACGGTTTAGTAGGCTTAAAATATACATAAGAATGGGTCCAAAAAGACAAACTAAGTATGTTCAAGAATCGACATTTTCGCTGGGGCGTTCTGTCAGAGGTATAATACCCAACGAAGTTCTCAACTCAAAACAATCGATTTTAAAATTATGGCAATCTAGTTGCGGTAATAATTATTACGGTATAGTGAAGTAAATGCTCACGAGACATTAATTCGCCGCTCCGACTGGGCGTCCGGGCGACTACAATTTCATTGATGACAGATAGGTAAAATGATGTCATAGACAAACGTCTTCAAGTAGTGATGGAATGTTTTTAATGAAAAAAAAAATTCATTTGAATGAACATTCATTTTGATAATCGAAATATGCTATTTCGAAACTTCAAAAAAATCAAATGAATCGCTTATATAGGAATTTTAACTAAAAAAGCTCCCAGAATTTAATTATATAATAAATTTATTTCAGTTCAGCGAGAGCAATAGCTTCGATCAGAGGCTGCATTTTTATCGAGTATTGACACGTACATTATTGGTGTATGGCTGCATTTAGGTAGGTAGGTACTGCATTTGCAAAAGGATAGTGCCTGTCAGACACAGTTAATATAATATGCGGGCGTGGCATATCGCTCACCATCATTCGTCACACACGGGTACTATCATATATCTGTGACAATTGTATGGCGAGCGTACCCCCCCACATATATATTATGATAATATCTTATGCTGTGTGTAACCAGTTTAAAACAGAAATAATATTTTTCATTACTGGCGATGATTTGTTTATATTATTATACAAGCAACATATTAATACGTACGAATAATAATGCAAATCACACACTTATAATTTTTAAAAATACATAACAAACAAAAAATAAGATTCGAACACAGACTTCCAAATAAAAAGAAAGATGCTTTTAAATGTTCCTACTGGGGGTTTAGAAACGTCGTACATTTCTTTTAATCAGTGAATTCATTCTTCAATTGGAGAAAAAAGCATTAAAAGTTTTAATCAACAATGAAAATATTTTGGACGCAAAGCTAAAACCGAATATAGAACCCTGATCGCTGATATTTGTCACATGTACACCAAATACATATATAACTCCAGTAACGTGCATTGCTCCTTGAACAAGGGTGGGCTGTGGTTTTTCAGATGTTGATAATATACTTCATGATCAAAACCTGAACTTCTTACAGCCTTATAAAATTAAAATTTGAAAATCCTTACTTTAAATTTGATCTCTTTTGATACGAAATTGTCTTTTATCGTCATTACTTAGAGTTGCTATACGTTAAAAAAAATTAAAAGCTATAAAAAATATTGTACCTATTATGCAATGAATTACTTTCACTTTAATGAATTATTTATCACTTTTCATACAAATTCTCACAATACCAGGCAATAACACTAATAAGTATAATATTATTAAAACTATTTTTTTAACAATTAATAGAAAAACACTTTTCCATGTAATAATGAAAATGAACCAAACGCCAAAAACTTAATTTTCAGATAAAAAAAACTGCTCAATACTATTATAATGAAGTAAATTAACTCTTATAGATTAACCAATACAGATACGAACAATGTGTACCATAAGTACCGCTTAAATGAATTTCAAACATTTAAAGTGATTTAACATTTAAGGATGGAGATAAATACGTTTTGATATTGAACAGTGGATTTAGATACCCTCAATTTTTAATTATTTTTATTGAGAGTTAAAAACCTCATTTTGATATTTAATCATTGTAGAAAATAATATTAACATAACCCAAATGTAATATGAAAACGGAAAAAAATGACAGAAAATAAAAAGATTTCAGGCGCATCTGGGACTTGAACCCAGGTCCTCTGCCTATCCGGGGCAACCGTTTAACCAACTTAGCTAATGAGACCAGTTAAATTTATGCCATCTTCATCGATATCATATCTCAAATTCAATTAATTATAAAGATAGCTGCCAATAATATGGGATAAAAAAAGGAAAATAATATTAACAAATCTTGAATTTGAATAACCCTTTCATCTTTATAAATATAATTAAAATGAAATCGAATATTTTCTGATAGTCAATATCGCACTAAAAAGTTAATTTTGAGTAAAAGCAAGAGACGAATGAATGAAAATCATCAAAATGTGTTTATGGCCGATTTAACTTGCGTTAGCTGACGCAACAGATACAGACTTGGTCCCCAGAACTTCTTTAGCGGATTGAATTTCTTGTACTAACCGAGTGGAATGGTTCATCAGACGGTCTATTACCATTGTAACACTAGTCGACACTTTTCTGCAACGAAAATATTAAAGAAAACGACAAAATATATAGAAAACAACACAAATTGGTGGATGTCAATAATTGCATAAAGGGCTATAATAGCGTATACGATGTAGTTAAATGTTGTACGCAATATTCGAACAAACTCCTTGAATAAAATGGGTTGACTTCTCAATTCTTCATATAAATAATGAAATTCCCCAAGAACGTGTCGTTATTTTATTTATTTTTATTATAGAAACAAAACAGTACATTGGTTACAGTGATGTTAGGTCGGAATAATTATTCCCACAATGTTAAATGTTTGTAGTCGCCCACTTTTTGATGTTACAAATAAGTATTTGATAAGATCCTAAAAATATCAATAGTGCTATTTAAGGTATTAAAGCTCAAAGGTTACCAAAAGTGGTTTTTGTGAATAAATCGCCTCCTATGCATAGCTTGTCAATGAACGTTAAATGAAAGTTATAGAAAATATAATCTACAAGATTGGTCATTTGCATTTTTCCCCATAAGTTTAACCCTTTTCGAGATCAATATAATCTTAACAAACGGACTGCAATCTTTAGAGCACAGACGTCAGGCGGGAATGCTGTCCTTGTTCTACTGGTATTTTAATGGAAGATGCTCTGAGGAACTAGGGTCATTGATCCCTTCAGCACCGGTGAATAGTCGGGAAACACGCCAAGCGCGTGCCCAACATTTGCACATGGTTGACATTTGTCACATGAGAACGAGTCGCTTCTACGACTCATCCTTGTGTTCAACAGCTCGGCTGGGGAATGATCTCTTCAAGACGCAAGTTCACTCCTTCCTATCCTCTAAAAATCCCTCCACACAGCATCTCCAAAGATGATATAGGCCTTGAGGGAAATTATTTGTCTTGAGTTACCGTAAAAAATAAAATAATTAGAATTCGTTGACTATTATTAGTTCAATTTAATGTAGGTAACTATGTAATAATTTTCGAAAGAATTTTATTAGAACAAGGCAGCGTGCGAATCACGTGATGCGCTAGATTAAACCCAGTGCCGACATATGATGGATAAAATAAACTTTCTGTTTTTTTAATCTTCAGACAGCAATACGACCTCAACATTTTTCACTCCAAATATGCTCAGGGATGGCTGATTGAAGTCTGTCGGATATAAAGTAAATTACCCTGTATACATAATACTTTTAAAATATGTTCCTGCCTCCCCACTTTACAATCCCACAAACCGCCGCCGATCCCAGGTATCCCAGGCTATCAGGGTATGTTGTGGAGTTGACGGAAGTCAGGATGGGAAGAGGAATGTTTGGAAATTCTACTTTTGATAATAATTGCCAGCACTCGAGCGACAGCTACCCAATTTTGGGTAGCTGTCGCTCGCTTTTGTTACCTACAGCTATCCAATTTTGGGTAGCTGTAGGTAACAACAAAAAAACTTGGGTACGTTCACAATTTGAATTTAGCAACGCGTTCCCGTTGAACGACAATGCCATGCGATAATAAGCTCTAGAGAAAACTGCTTTCGAGTACAATATCCCATAACGTAGTCGAGTCAGATAGATCATTGTTATACCAAGTTCCATTCTTGTCTCAAGCAAGTAGTGACGCTAACCACCACCAACAAGCAGATATCGTCAACCATTTGTTCGTATTTTATAGTATTATCCACCAATTTACAACTTTTTTTTCTAAAACTAGGTTTTCCCGTGTAGCATGTCAGAGGGCAACCTGCAATATTCATAAATATGAGATTATTTCTTGTCCGGATTAAGCTGGTTACATACAGCATAAGATAATATAATAATATATATGTGGGGGGGTACGCCCGCCATACAATTGTCACTGATATATGATAGTACCCGTGTGTGACGACTGATGGTGAGCGATATCGAGAGATATGCAACGCCCACATATTATATTAACTGTGTGTAACAGGCATTATAAAAAGAAAACGTATTTTAATATTATTTTGGTCTCCTTGTATATAGTAATTTTAACAATTTAAACGTTTTTTCCCGGCCTCCCTTTCGGGTGAAGTTTTATAGCCCTCATGCGGAGGGTCGCTGTTGTTCCGGTTTGAGCAAACATAATTACATGAATAGTACAAGAAAAATAGAAAATAACAAAATGTAGTTCTACAAAGCGGTCACATCCCTGCTTTTCTACAGATTCCATGAACATCGATATATCCCAATAATACGCCGTGTTGTCCCATTCTGTTACATGTAAGCATATCTCTCTCTAACTGTTCAATTCTTTCGTTTTATATTTTGTTTGCCTTTCTACACCTCGCCCTGCACACATGCGCAATCTTTGTATTTTTAGTTTTAGATTTTATTCTCATGAAGCTTGGGCTAAGCGAAACCGGTTGGTGATGATTTATAAATAAATTAGTGGTTTTAAAAAATGTGTTTGTTTTATTCGATAAATATGTCAAACGACAAATTAATTGCTTCTTACGAACAAAAAAAAAGTTTATATGTTTATTTGTTTACATACAAGTATATCTTAAAAATAGGAACTTACAATTAACTTAATTATTACAGGTATTACATATAAATTAGTGCAGGTAATACATTAATGTATAGATAATTACTTTGGTTAGTACATTTAAATATTCAAAGAAACATAGATTGTACATTTATTAGCCACAACTTTGTCATTTTGATTCAAGGCCTCTCATTTTCCTCCAATTCAAAGTTTTCATTAATTTTATTATAAATCACTGGGACCATGTATTCTTGTGTTCAGCCTCCATACTTATTTGAGATTCGTGGAATTCTTAGATCTTTTCTTTCAGTAAATCCACCGATATCCCTTGTAAATGAGTAAATCTGGTGCTGTGCCTGTGAATCAGTGGCTTTTTGTATAACCTTTCTCCCGCGTTGACCATAATAGTAATGCAATGAAATAAATACATAAAATAATGAGTAGACCCTTTATTAGAAATAGACCATCAACGACGGAGAATAATTTTAAATTGTTGTAATTTTTAACTTCCGTTTTTCTCCAGTGTGAAGTTTTAAAGGTCCCTTTTGAGAACATGAATAGTTGCAGTCGGAACACGAGAAGGGTTTTCTCCGGTATGGGTAAGCATGTGACGTTTTAAATTTCCCTGACGAGAACATGAATAACTGCAGTAGGAACATGAAAAAGGTTTTACTCCAGTATGGGTAAGCATGTGCACTTTTAAAGATCCCTTTTGAGAACATAAAAAGCTACAGTTGGAACAAGAGAAAGGTTTTTCTCCAGTATGGGCAAGCATGTGAAGTTTTAAATGTCCCTTTAGAGAACACGTATAGTTGCAGTAGGAACATGAAAAGGATTTTACTCCAGTATGGGTAAGCATATGAAGTTTTAAATTTCCCTTTAGAGAACAAGAATAGTTGCACTCGGAACACGAGAAAGGTTTTTTTCCAGTATGAGTAAGCATGTGAAGTTTTAAATTTCCCTTTAGAGAACATGAAAAGTTGCAGTCCGAACAGGAGAAAGGTTTTTCTCTAGTAGCATGGCTAAGCATGTGACGTTTTAAATGTCCCTTTTGAGAACTCGAATATATGCATGACGAACATGAATATGGTTTTTCCCCTGGATGCGTCTTCGGGTCCGTTATTAAGTCTGAAAAGATTGTGGATAAAGCTCAATAAGTAGGTATATAATGAAACTATTAAAATGAATTCTAAGAAATAAAAACAGATTTTACCTGCAGCCTGGGTAATACTTTCATAGTGCTTTAAACATTCCTTTTTAATATCCGGCTGGTCTTGGTCTATTTCAGTATAAGGAATTCCATCTCCATCTACTCGGGGTCCTGGTTCTGCTTTGATGCGAACAGTCTCCACATAAATGCTACCTGGAATAACAAAACAATACATAAATATATTTTGTAGACAAGCCGAGTATTACGTTAAAAATTAAAGTCGTAGTGTGTCCGTGGTATTTTAATGATTTTTTGTATTTATTGTTGGATTATATAACATTGTTTAACTGAGCTCATGCTACAGCAGTAACTTGGCTTTGCGGGTAAAAATTAAATGGGTAAATGTATTAAAATAATATTATACAATACAAATTAAAAGATCATTAGACTTGTCCCTTTCCGAGAGAGCAATACAAAAAGTTACAAACTTCCAAGTAAAATAGTTACCGTTAAAAATATGACTGAGAAACAATGAAGAAGGGCATTAAAATTGGAAACTTTATGATTTTCAATTATAAAAATGACATCGCGTATCCGCTTTACGGGCGTTTTAAATCATTATATATTTGTGAACCATCAGACAGAATGTCTAGTTTCCAAAAGTCAATCGAATAATTAACTCTGGAATCATTCCAAAATACTAATATTTATTGCAACACGAAATACACGTCACATGCATTATCTTATAATCCAAAATAACTTTTGGGGCAGAGAACATGAGATACTTATTTTAGTGATAAAATATGGTGAGGAAACAGCTTGAGGAAATAGGAACTGTTTAGTGACATTATAAGTTAAACGTTTTCTTAGTTTGACAGTTTTCTGTAAAGAATACATCAAAGGAAAATTAAAAGCACTGACGACAAGAGGGGAATTAGAAAACAAGCAGCTGTCCTGGCTGCGCCTATTTGAAACACTTTTGTGATATACGCAATGCAACTCACTGGTTGGATGTTCACTCTCGATATACTGCAAGCATTCCTTCTTTACATCCGGGATATCGACTTCTATATACGGCACTTCACCTGCGCCTTCTTCCTGGGACCCTGGTTCCGTCTTGATGGAAACACTCTTTGGATTGCTAAGATCCATGGCACCGCCGTCACAGCGTCCTATTACGATCTCAGCTAAAAATAAAATGGACCTGTAACAAAATATTAATTAATTAGTCCAATTTGAGCGGTTTATTTTTTTTATTACATTGTATTACTAGTGACAATTGATAATATTTTAATAACTGAAAAAAAATGTGTACAAGTGCTATTATGTCTTATCAAGTCGATATTAGTTCCCAGCTAGGCAGATTGCCTGTTCTAAGGAACCAAATGCTCCAACGCCTGGTGAAATATTCGCATGTCTGTATTATATTCTAACTGTTGACGCAACATTTTTTCAAAAGTATTGGGCGTTGACGGCATCCAGCTATTATTTCGTAGGGTATCTCAATATATGTTATATCGCGAATGCTGTGAAACCTGATCAATCAAGTATTAAGCGATATACTCGTACAATAAACAAGTACCAATTAAGGAGCTTTAGTATTATTTAGTCAATAAAACAAGAACCTACTTACGTGCAAGGCGATTCCGAAGTGTCGAAGAACCGTCACTAGAAAAGTAGATGCGCTTGAATATTTAAAATGTTAATATGATAAAGTGATTGTTATTGAAATAATATCAAAAAGTATAAATTTAACACAAATATTGGGTAGTTTAGTAGATATTGCTTTAGAAAGGTTGAGCAATAATCACTGCGTAGCGAGGTTAGAATGCAAAATATACGCAAAGGAAACGTCAAACAAAACGATGATAGTTCCATAGACAATGAATACTTGAAGAAAATAATCATAAAGCCAGCTCCTACAGTTCTTACTTTTGATCATTAAATCAAAAGAATAGGGTAGTCGAGTTTATCTTTTTTTATTAATATTCACCTTCAATCTTAAATATACGTATTTATATTTTATTTTCGAAGGTCGTTTTTATAGTTCTATTAATTCTCAAAGTTCAAACTTTTTTAACGCCGCCAAAATGCGTAGTGGCGTGTGTTTGGGGGCGGTTCCTGAAATGTTACGAACCCTCTACATTATGAGCCATCAGCTGGCCGATGCGATGGTTTGGCAATGGCCGGTGATATTTGTAATGCCATTACACGATTCAGTTCTGCTTTCAACGTACTTTGAGATGAACATGCCGCTACGGGCGGCACGTCCATTCGGAAGCACGTTGAAAGTAGAACTGAACTAGCCATCGTGTAGTTTCGTTGAAAATATCACCGGCCATCGCATCGGCACAGCTGATGGCTCATAAGCGCATTGGCTAGCTGACGGCCCATCGTGGAGAGGGTTCGATAACAGAATTTCATTACTAAGCGCAAAATGCGCACCTATGTGATTCCATTACACGGCAAACACCAGACAAAACCAAAAAATTACTCTTCATTCATAAGTATAAGCAAATGACTTATTATTTAAAGTTTTTTCGAGAATATTTCCTGAATAAACATTTCCAAATAATTCAATACTAGATGTACTGGCAGTGGCGGATACATCAAAAAAACTCAAGAGGGGGGGGAGGCGCGCTAAAAATAGCTACCTTTACTTTTATCGTAATAAAAAAATAATCAAGTCACTGCAAAATTTAAGAAAGTTTTATTTAAACTTATTATACAAATATACAAGACAATTCCATCTTATGATATAAAAAAGTTACAATTAATTGTGGTTTTCTTCTTTAAATGATGAATTCTCTGCGCCTATTTTTCCGCAAGGGGGGGACGCGCGCCTCCCCTATGTATCCGTCACTGTGATAAGACGCTAATTATTGCAGTGGGTTATAATTCTAGGAATAACGCAAAAAGGTTAGGAACTGAAAAGCAATTTAGGTATTTACAACAAGTCATTTATTTTGATAATCGTGGGGTTAGTCTTAAACTAAAGTTATTCTTAATTAGACACAAAATTTCAATAAAACTAGATAGGCAAGTACTTAAATCTACTTGAAAAGTCTCTGAACTTAAAATTAACTATTTACTTTGTAAATCTACGTAAAAGTTTGTATTCTTAAAACTAGAGATTCACTGGCTTAATTATACGAAAAAGTTGATTCTTAAAGTTAGAGATTCACTTGGCTGAATTGAGGGTGGAAGAATTATCATGAGAGTTCAGAGGCACTTCCCTTTACTGATGGCTGTCCAGGGTCCAGTGGCTGCGCTGTATGCAGAGTCCTCGCGTTCGCACTAGGTAGCCAAGTACCTCCGGATCGGGAGTAGGTACAAACGCGGCGATAATCAGAGGCCTGGGCGGTCTCCGGGGTTTGATCTCCGAAGGGCGAAGATCATTAACTTCCTGGGGGGGGGGGTCGAATTGCGGTGCAGAGCCTGGCGACTTCTACGGTAGATCGCCGAAGGACGAAGACCAGACTTCCTTCTGGGACGGAAGCGTAAAACTCACTAGCGGTGCAGAGCCTGCGCGACTTCTGCAAGTAGAACTCCGAAAGGCGGAGATCGTACTTCCTTCTGGGATGGAAGCGTAATAATCATCGTCATCAGAGGACCTGGGCGACTTATCCGAGGGGCGAGAATAGGTACCTTCCTGGGTGGAAGCTTCAAGCCAACTGTCCTTCCTGGGCGGAAGAGTAAAACTCACTGATCTCTCGTCAGAGAGCCCTGTTGCCTGTCTATCTGTAGGGATCTTTTTATGACCCGTATTGTTTGGCGTGCTGCTCATTTATTACACGCTTATTTCGTTTTAGGTTTTATTGCTGTCCTTTTGTAAAATAAAGCCGACTTTCTAAAATAGTTTTTAAGGGTATTTACTTTACGATGACTCTAAACTTTATGATGTTTTCCGACTTGAACAACAATAGGCGCGGCTAGCCTTTGTGCAATTTTTTATGGCCTGTCTAGTCTGGGACTTATTAAGAATTAAAATGCACATGTTTATAAAGTAAGTATGTCTGTGAATTCGGTGATTACTTATAGGTATTACAAAGGATATATCAACTGGATGCTGGCAATATATAGCCTACTAACTTTTTAGTAAGCAATCGTTCATGAATGAACTTTATAATTAATTTAATTTCTTCAAAAGATTTGTGGTCAATTTGTGGCGTCACTACCAAAAAATTAATAAGAATATCTTTTTTGTCACCAGTTTTTTAAATATGTAAATATCAACATGTTTCGAAAGCAAAGCTTTCAGAATAAACAGTATACTAAAAATAATGATAAGTATGGACAAATATTCTTTCATTATTATTTTCTGTTTCATCAATATTTTGTAGGAAGATTCTATAAAATAAAATTTTACGTAACTTTTTTTTTTATATGAATACCGCAGAGAAGTCCCAACTGCTCCCAACCGTCTGGAGCCAGTGAGACTATGGCATCCCCAATTGGGGAATGTTGTGAGACTGAAGGTATTGGGGAGGAGAAGGAGAAGGAGAAGAGGAAGGTGGGGAAATACCTGGCTATTCAGATCTGGTCTCCAAGCACAGCTAAAAGCCATTTCAAGCAACGTTTCAATTCTGAACAGTGGCTTTTCACCAGGGCGATACTGAGAGTATCTTCCACTCTGGAACTTGCTCAAATACACTATATATTATTTTTAAATGAATCCATTGTGAAAAAACAGAAATTAATTAAATAAAATTTACTTGCATACGCCGAGATCTAATATGTAGTCGAGAGCCTTACCCCCCGACCATGGAGGCCGCACCTGTAAAAACTATGAAACTAGTTTATTTGTCTCTAGCAGAATCGACCATAAGGTGTGCTATAACTTCTCGGGGACACTCGTGTAAGACCAACATAAAACATTTGCAGCTGGTTCAAAACGCCCTGGTAAAGTTGCTAGTAAGCACAACAGTTTTTAATCAAAGGCGAGACATTGATATCATGTACAAATCAATAAATGTTAATACATTGCCCTGATCACAAAATTCTCAACATATATCTGACAGTCCGTATAGGCAGTGGTGGATCACGTACACAATACACAGTTCCATAAGCATTAATGCAATTTATTTTAAACAAATATGACGGTCTCCTTGATTGTATATCGACTTTATATCTGATGTGTTGATGCTATTTTGCTCCTTCCCATACTGTATTTTTAAAATACATAATGATCGTTTTAATATCTGCTGTATTGATTCTATTTCTTAGGTTGTCTTTTAAAGAAATGTGATGGTCTCCTTGGTTGTATATTACAATTTCGATACCTTTAAGAAAAATCTAAACCCACATCTATTCAAAAGGGACTACAAACTTTAAGATGTAAGCGCCCTTGAGGTAGTTTTAGTCACTAAACGGCGCTATAGAAAAATTGACCATTTTATTATATTTATTAGCGCTAAGTATTTTTTTTGGTAAAATATTGAAATTAGCGCCATCTGTTGTTTATTTTACATACATCCGGCAAGGAGGAACCATTTTTAAGTCCATGATAATTTATTTAACAATGAAACAAAAGGTGTTTATTCTTTTTCAACAAATTTAATTCATCATGAATTTATTTATTTATTTATTCACGCCCCATTTAGGCTTTCACATTTTATTACATGACATACGATATCAACAATACATTTAATTTTTAAAAATAACAATATAAAATACACAATAAAAAATAAATAAATATTGTCAAGAGGGACATAAAATTTTAATACTATTTTTATAAGTTGATAGACTTTTAATACCTTTCATTCCGATACAGCACTTATCACCTAGATTGTGCAGTCGATTCACCGAGGAATTTTATTCTACATCGGTTTCTATATTGTAATACAATATATATACACCCAAGAAAATCGACATACATTCACCCTGAAATAATTCAACGTATTTGCGTGCAATATAACACACAATTTCACAATATCGACAATCCTTCACAATACCCTTTCAAAATATCTGTACGAAGTAATACGTACCACCACAAATTGATGCACGAGTATAAAATGTATGGAGGGCATCTTCTGTCCCGATCCTATCTTCCTCTTCCTCTCCGGCTTCCTTCTATTTTGTTAGGTTCATAAATAAAACATCTGTATTTAACCACTGTTAGAACAAGAAACTTTGTTGGCTTTCCTTTTGTTTAACTTCCTTCGTATATACATTTGTATTAAAAGCTGTTTGTTTCTTAAAAATAAATAAATGTATCAACGAATGAAATCATTAGAGAAATAGACTAGCCAAAAGAAAGGACATTACACAGAATACTACAAAAGTCATTAAGAGGAATGACTGAGCGTCCGTTGCATAAAAAACTGATTTTTTTATTAGATATCAGATATTCCACTTAAGTATTTAATAAACAAGAACTTCTACAAATTTTTTTACAAATATTTGTATACATATTTTGATTATTTTTTATGTGATACCACACAAGAGTCCCAACTGCTCCCAACCGTCTGGAGCCAGTGAGATTATGGCATTGCTAATTGGGGTATGTTGTGGGGATTAAGTTATTGAGGGGAAGGAGATGGGGGAGAGAAAGGTGGGGAAGTACCTGGCTATTCAGATCTGGTCACCAAACATGGCTAAAGCCATTTCAAGTAACATTTCGATTCTGAACGGTGGTCTTTCACCAGGGCAATACTGACAGTATTTACCACTCTGGAATGTGGCGCAAATATACTACGTATTATTTACTATTCTACGTAAAAAAAAAAATCAGAACATATTGATGGTTCTATGTAGCAAGACCCATCAGTTACAACGGTGGAGAGTAATTGATATTTTCTATGAAAATTTCTAAATATAAATAATATTTCTCAAGAATGAATGTTCTTAAATTTGAATTGGTTTCACCCCAAAGGAGTGTTCCAGCCAGTGTCAAGTAGAGGGTGGAGGGTGGTACTGGAATGTTTGCCGTAATACATTTGTAGATAATAGTAATTACACTTATAAAATACTAACACACACAAAGGAGTGTTCCACAGATTTTTCATGAATATTGTAAAATTCATTCAAAATGGTCGAGTGAAATTCTAAATGACTTGTGACACGGGATGTAAATATGTAAAATTTTTTAAACTTTTTGAAGTTGTTAGTATGAAACCCAACAATAGCATTGTTTTACTGGTTGTGTCAAATGTCATTCATAGGCCTTTATTTCTGGTACAGATAATAAATAGTGATTCGCAGTAGTGAATGCAGTCATGAGTAATGCAGTCTGATTCACCTAGTCTTGGGAATTTCTTCATTTAATTCATAAAAAAATTGTAATAATAAATTAAAATAAGGAATTTTTTCACATTGCAAATGACGCTAGTGACAGAAATAACATACTTAAAAATAAAGTAAACACGAAAATAATAACTTACTCAACTAGATAATAAATAATACAACAAATATATATAGTGTTTTTGTTTTCAAAGAAAATATTACGAGCAAAGATGCACCCCACCGAGTTTGGATTACCATAGAAATTCCCACCCGACTAGTGAAACTGACGGCTTGGCCGCACTGCGCCTAACGAAGAACGGAATCGCCGTGGACTTTAAGGAAAGAATTAGGAACTTCAGACTAGTGTCTCTCAGTGATTTGACTAACATGCGCCCTGCGGACCTAGTACGGACAGACTCGATATCGACGAACCAGAGACATAGTGACTACAATGTCACAACTGAATACGGAATAACTAATTAACTAACTAACCATCACGCCGTTTCTCCGCAGGGGTAGGCAGAGAGGACGGACCGCCAAACAACTCGATCTTGGCATACACTTCTTGCTTCATTGACTTTCATACATTCTCTTCTGTTATTCCGACTTCTCACATGGCCCGACTCAAGTATTCGATTCACTTGATTTGCCATGTCTTCCTCGGTCGTCCCCGGCTTCTACTTCCATTCACATTCTCGTAATACATTCTCCTTACACTCCTTTCTTCATTCATTCGCTCTACATGCCCAAACCATCTAAGCGTCCCTTTCTTAATCTTGCATTATTAATTCTCTGTAATATCAGTTTTGCATTCTTTACGAATCTCAACATTTTTCACACGATCATGCATGATTTTACCACACATTCGTCTCAGAGATCTCATTTCTAGAGCATTCAGTCTACTTTCATCCTTCCTCTGCCAGTTCAATGCCACACTGCCATACATCAGGGTTGGTATCAGCACTCCATTGTGGACTGCTTCGCTTCTTTGGACAACTTTAACGAAATACATTTGTTATTTTCCTTGAAATAGGGAACACAAACTGTAAAAACGAATGTACGCTGCTCGGAATTACTGACCGGCTGACTAAAAGTGGTTTTCCGCTACGGACTTGTGCGAACAATCATGTACGGCTTTTTATGAATTGCGACGTGAGATGTAGTACTGCACACTGCACACTGCCTCCGCCGTCTTTGCGATAACGCACATAGTGTCCGCGCCATAATGATGGTGCCGCGTGTTAAAAAATCGTAGGGTTCGTAAGGAATGAAGAATTAATTAATTCCGTCTTAAATTGAGAATCAGATCGAGTGTGTCACGATATTGAATTTATTCTACATTGTCCTTACATTGTGATTGTGGATTGTAAAATAAAAAAAAATTGTATTGTTGGGTTCATAAATGATTAATTTAACTGCTCGCTTGTTAACCACGAAAGTTACGTTCAGTTACCGTACAACATTACATTTTTATATGTGGTTTGGGCTCGGTACAGCAAAACTTAGTTTATCAAATACTCTAAATGATAATACTTCCAGCTCCTGAAATTTGATGGCAAACATACTACAGCAGCGCCCTCTAGCAGCCCGAGTTGTACAAATGAGTTTTTTCGTACATTTTATTTATTTATTGTATAATATATGCCCTATATGGGCTTTTACATATAAAGTTAGTTATAATAAACAGGTGCAAAACACATCACAGTAGGTTGATAGATAATATATCGAACAAATACAGGAATAACATAGTGTAAGTACCATTCTAAGACTCAGTTCTGAAGTTATTGTTACAATTAACAAAATTTTAGATCGGGTAGTTCTAGTTGGAATATTAAATGTAATTCAGCTGACTATAGCAGGGCTGTCTATAAAACCATTAAACATTTAATAGATTTTACATGAAATGTATTGTTAATAAATTACAGAAATCGAAAATTCAAAAAATAAATTCAAAAAATGATTTTACTCCTTGTATGACCATAAATGAAAAAAATATTAAAGATGTTATTAGGTTGGTACTAGCAGTTATAAGCCTCGCCGCTCGCGCTCGGTCTGGTGGTTTAAAAAGGGAATAAAATACTTATTTAATGATTTGTGAGAAATTTCATTAACATTTAAATATTTAAACCTATTTAAAGCATATATAAATAAAATAAAAGTGATAAGAATTGTGATACGTTGAGCCAAAATAAATCTAAAAATAAGAAATATTAAAAAAAATTATCACAATTTATTACATTTGGTGTTTTATTCTCTTTCTAATCCGCCAGACCGAGCGCGACTGACGAGCGGCGATACTTATAACTGTTAGCACAAACATAATTACCTCTGTAATATTTTTTTATTATTAGCAAAAAAGGAGTAAAATCATATATGCAGGTTATCTAATAATTATTTTTTTTAATTATCGATTTTGATAATTTATTAACCTTTTAGTCGTGGGAAGGGCACCGCTGCGCTGTATTACATACGCCCCTGTACGCAGGCAGCTCACTCATGCGTCACAAAGTTTCTCCGAGAAATGTATGAAACACACTTGAAGATGGTAAAACTTATACTTCTAAAAAATCTCAAATTCCTACACTAGTGACATCTTGCGGAATTTATGCTTGCCACTCATCCCAACAAATTACACAAAGCTTTGAAGGAATCTCCTAACTTGAAGTGTAAATTCAAATCAGTTTGAATTCTTCCCAGGTCTTTATACGTGTGATTGCGCAGGCGCGTTTCATAAGCTTCTCAAGCGGAGACGCTCACAGAGAAATACTCGTAAATCAAATTATTGTTTGGTTTATTCATGGATGGTTACTATTATTAAAAATAGATAATTTTGTAATAAAAAATAAATTCATGTTTTCATGATCAAGATATTAAGTATTATTTATGGTGACATAATAACACTAAATTCCTTTAATTATTCATATAAATTTAAGTTTAGTCTTTTATTGTAAGACCCTTTTCAAGTGTGTGTCAATATTGCATGTATCCATTCGTACCACAGTGGAACAATTCTACTCCGGCATGTTTCAGTGTTGTCCTTGAATGACCGCAGTCGCCCCTATCGTATACTACGAAGATAAGTTTCGAGAATTTATCGAGTCCCATTGATGTTCTGGATGTTTATTTACATTTGAAAAGGTATTTGAAGACATTAGCGACCTGTTTCTAAAAACAAATTTTAAAACACATGCGTGATTATTGTTTAAAGTAATAAAATAGATTGACAATAAAGAGCCCCGCGTGTGACAGAAGTCGTACATATTTTTGACGCGTAGAAAAAGTTAACAATATATTTTACGGAAAATCTATTAAAATGTAAGAAAAAAAATAATAATTTGACCAACACGGGCCGCTAGAGGCGCTCTTGTAGCATATATGTGAAATGTCAGGAGCTGGAGGTATTGTCGTTTTTAGAGTATTTGGTGACAAGTCGCTAGTGCGTAAACGAGTCATTGTTTGACAGCAGTACGCAGACTATGCGATGACTGTGTAAAAAATATCTAAAATGTTTGGCTATATTAAATTAAATTACGAGTATTATCATTGCAGCGCGGCGCTTTGAGGGCCGGAACCAAAGTTCCGCTGCTCTAAATAAACACCTGCTCCTTGGTGAGGGCTTCATAGAATGGCACCACAATGGCTTTGGTGCTAAAGCAGATGATGATGCCGAAGGTGATGGAGATGGGGAACACGCGGACCGCCTTCTTCGTGATCTTCAGCAGCAGCAGGGTGACTCCCAGGCCCTGTGGAAAACCAGAATAGCGTCATTATATTATTATGATATTTCACAACGTGTTTTTTTTTTTTAAAGTGACACCCCACAAGAGCGCCCCTTTATGTACAAAGCATATACAGGGGAACTATATCGCTACCCGGTTGGGTAACGTTGTGAGGCGGCTTTAGGAGGGAGCTGTAGGAAGCGATTTCTTAATGCGGCCCAGATTAAATGTAGGAGGAAAGACAGATGCCGGTAGCTCGTTCCACACATGAGCTGATTTACACAAAAACGAGTCGGCGAAACGACCCGTCCTCACGAAGCCAATATCAACGTTTCAACATTCACGCGCATTCACAGGCGCGGAGGGGATCAACGCTGCTAGCTCCTTCGAGCAGGCTCCATTGAAATATCTGCAGAGCAGACTCAGCATACCTACATTGCTTCCGTGCATTAGAGATGGCAGTCGGTCTGTTAACAATGGAGTGTCATCAGACAAACCGCCCTCCTTTCCACAGAATCAAGCAAGCTTATCAAGTATTTATGAGCTCCAGCCCAGAGGTGACTGCTAGATGTGCTCTTTAATCTAATAGTTGAACCGATTTGCAGAGTAGGGTTGAAGAATTTCTAACTCCACCGCACTTGAAGACCATAAGGGGATAAGTATGTCTCCCACTTTATTTAATGTGTACATAAACAACACCTTACAAGAACTCAACGATTCACGGATTGGTTGCCATATCTACGGACAGAGGACTAATAACATCAACTGCGCGAATGACATGGTGCTGTTCGCACCCTCGATTAATGCGATGAGACGACTTATGCGAATATGCGAAGAGTACGCAAACTCGTATTCAAACATGACAAGGAGCCACTAAATGTTCCACCAATTTGGCTAGAAGGAAAAGAACTGTTGGTGGCCGAGCAGGTTAAATACCTGGGACATATCCTTAAACAAGATATGGAACAACAAAGAAGAACCATTAATATATTCGCCGGAATGCTCTTAAGGCGGTTCCACCACTGTAGCGACGATGTTAGAAAACTGATTTTTAAGACACACTGCACTGCCCTATACACATCTCAGCTGTGGTTGCAATACTCAGCAGCTGAATGGGACAAGCTGAGGGTGTGCTACTTCTGCAACTTCCAAGATTCTGCAGCGCCTCTACGATGTTCACTCAAGAGGGTGTCCACTCATTCCTCGCCTTACTTCGCCACCGACTAGCCAGCTTCTGGGGCAGGACACGGAAGTCAACTAACGCCATTGTCGTGGCTGCATCCGAGTGGCTCAAATCTCCGCTCAATGAGTGATGGATGCAGATGATGCGGCTACCGCCTTGAAAAACGATCGCTTAATTTAATTTTATGTTATTATTAAATATTTTTTATTATTATATTTTTTTATATGAATACCGCATAAGAGTCCCAACTGCTCTCAACCATCTGAAGTCAGTGAGACTATGCATCCCCAATTGGGGAATGTTGTGAGGCTGAAGGTAGTGGGGAGACGAAGGAGAAGGGGAGGAGGAAGGCGGAAAAATACCTGGCTACTGTAAATAAGGGCTGAAATGGCGGAGCGTGGTCAACAAAAATATTTTTAATAAATTTTCCTTATGAATTCAAATTTGCCATAGGTACATCGATGAAATCAAAATGAACTGTCCAATTATTACATAGACTTATAGATAGATTAATAGTTTTTTTGTCATTTTCTTTCACTGTTATAAAACCTAAGCAGGTTTGTCGGGACCTGTCGTCAAGTGAGCAATAATGTACTACATAATATAAAACTATCAGATAGAAGAATTGTTTCAGATTTAACTTTTATTTTCAAAATTGTAAATGGTTTTATAGACAGCCCTGATATAGTCACCTTAATTACATTTAATATTCCAACTAGAACTACCCGATCTAAAATTTTGTTTAACTGTAACAATAACTTCAGAACTGAGTCTTTCAAATATTCATTGGTACCTCGACTTCACACAGTAGGTAACACATATTCAGATATAGTAGACATTTTCAACTGCTCGGAATACAAATACAAACATTATTGCATACATCCTGTACAATTATTAATGTATGTGTCTAGAGTATAAGTAACAGTGAATGTGAGGTATGTTTTGATTTTTCGCCTCTGAACTTATTACTTAGAATGGTACTTAGACTATGTTATTCCTGTATTTGTTGGATATATTATCTTTGAATCTACTGTGATGTGTTTTGCACCTGTCTGTTATAACTAACTTTATATGTAAAAGCCCATATGGGGGCATATTATACAATAAATAAATAAATATTATGTAAAATTTCCATGTAACTATTTACCAAGAGCAAAAAGGTATCACAATGGAGAACAGACTAACTAACACATCAAGACTTTCCACGCTGAGGTAGGCAGAGAGGACGGACCGCCAAACAACTCGATCTTGTCATACACTTCTTGCTTCTTTCACATTCATACATTCTCTTCTGATATTCCGACTTCTGACATGGCCCAACTCAAATATTTGATTCACTCGATCGTGCTATGTCTTCCTCGGACGTCCCCGGCTTCTTCTTCCATTCACATTCGCGTCATATATTCTCTTTACAGTCCTTTATTCGTTCATTCGTTCATACCCAAACCATCTGAGTGTCCCTTTCTTATTCGTACTCATTACGATTTAAATGAAAAATGTTGTTGTTTTAAGCCACTTTATGTTTATATATATTTGTGCATTCAACCGGTTTCGGTTGGACTCAACCTTCTTCAGGAATGTGTACATATAAACTCATTACGCTTACAACATTACGCCTTGCATTATTTACGAATCTCAACATTTTTCACACGATCCATACATGGTTTTATCACAGATTCGCCTCAGAGATCCCATACTTCCTCTTCCAGTTCCATGCCTCACTGTCATACATCAGGGATGGTATCAGCACTCTATTGTAGACTGCTAGTTTCGCTTCTTTGGACAACTTTTTGTTAACGCCAACCGCATTCATTCATCATTAGCTCATTCTTCATACATACTTCGTTCATCCTAGATACGAGAGACTGTAGAACAGGGGGGATGAAAAGATTATGACGGAAATGAGAGTTATTATCTCTAAGTCGCAGTGTATATATTTAGATTTCGTCGTATTGTCGCGTAAGAAGAAACGGTTGTTAAAAATATAGTCCAAAGTGGGTGGTGAAACAAATAAGGTTGGGAACCTCTGAAATAGACCATAGAATAGATAAGGTATAATTGTTTTTGTGTTTAATTCGTAGAACTCCATTAATGATAATTTTAAAATTTTTACATAAATAAAATTTTATAATGTTACTATTAAATAGTTCAATAGCAGTCACGTCATTATAAAATATTTAAGGAACTAACCAACTGACCATCACGCCATTTCACAGCAGAGGTGGGCAGAGAGGACGGACCGCCAAACAACTCAATCTTGACACACACTTCTTGCTTCATTCACATTCATACATCATCTCATATATTCTCCTCTGTTATTCCGACTTCTGACATGGCCGACTCAAGTATTTGATTAAGACTTGAGGAAGACATGGCACGATCCAATTAAGGAAAAATTACCGTTTAGTGAGAGAATCTATCATCACAATTATTTTCTGAATAAATCGGCCTCACCGGTAATACATCATTTTAGGCGCCATTTACAGGACTTACATTCAATATAGCCACAAAGCAGGCCAGCGTGGTATTCCAATCTCCGTACGATGACGCCTTTCCAACCAAAGCAAAAAAGAAAATGGGTTGAATTACAGGACTTACATTCAATATGGCCACAAAGCAGGCCAGCGTGGTATTCCAATCTCCGTACGATGACGCCTTTCCAACCAAAAAAAAAAAGAAAATGGGTTGAATTACAGCACTTACATTCAATATGGCCACAAAGCAGGCCAGCGTGGTATTCCAATCTCCGTACGATGACGCCTTTCCAACCAAAGCAATAAAGAAGATGGGTTGAATTACAGGGCTTACATTCAATATGGCCACAAAGCAGGCCAGCGTGGTATTCCAATCTCCGTACGATGACGCCTTTCCAACCAAAGCAATAAAGAAGATGGGTTGAATTACAGGACTTACATTCAATATGGCCACAAAGCAGGCCAGCGTGGTATTCCAATCTCCGTACGATGACGCCTTTCCAACCAAAGCAAAAAAGAAAATGGGTTGAATTACAGCACTTACATTCAATATGGCCACAAAGCAGGCCAGCGTGGTATTCCAATCTCCGTACGATGACACCTTTCCAGCAAAGCAAAAAAGAAGATGGGTTGAATTACAGGACTTACATTCAATATGGCCACAAAGCAGGCCAGCGTGGTATTCCAATCTCCGTACGATGACGCCTTTCCAACCAAAGCAAAAAAGAAGATGGGTTGAATTACAGGACTTACATTCAATATGGCCACAAAGCAGGCCAGCGTGGTATTCCAATCTCCGTACGATGACGCCTTTCCAACCAAAGCAAAAAAGAAAATGGGTTGAATTACAGGACTTACATTCAATATAGCCACAAAGCAGGCCAGCGTGGTATTCCAATCTCCGTACATTGACGCCTTTCCAACCAAAGCAATAAAGATGGGTTGAATTACAGGACTTACATTCAATATGGCCACAAAGCAGGCCAGCGTGGTATTCCAATCTCCGTACGATGACACCTTTCCAACCAAAGCAAAAAAGAAGATGGGTTGAATTACAGGACTTACATTCAATATAGCCACAAAGCAGGCCAGCGTGGTATTCCAATCTCCGTACGATGACGCCTTTCCAACCAAAGCAAAAAAGAAGATGGGTTGAATTACAGGACTTACATTCAATATGGCCACAAAGCAGGCCAGCGTGGTATTCCAATCTCCGTACGATGACGCCTTTCCAACCAAAGCAAAAAAGAAGATGGGTTGAATTACAGGACTTACATTCAATATGGCCACAAAGCAGGCCAGTGTGGTATTCCAATCTCCGTACGATGACGCCTTTCCAACCAAAGCAATAAAGAAGATCAAATCTTCCAAATTCACTTGCAATCCAACTGAAAGCAAAATATAGAATCAACATTAATCACCATTTTATTTTTTTTTTAAATTAACTCCACATAGGAGTTAATTTTTAAAAATGTCATCCTTGATGCTGTTTGGAGGATCTTTTTGAGGAGAGGAAGGAGTCACAGAGGCCAGAAGATCATTCCACAGCCGAGCTGTTGAACTCAAAAACGAATCATAGAAGCCACCCATTCTCATGTGACAAATGTCAACCGTGTACAAATGTTGGGCTCGCATTTGGCGTGTTTCCCGACTGTGCACCGGTGTCGAAGATACTATTTCCTCAGAGCATCATCCATTGAAATACCGGTAGAACAAGGACAACATTCCCAGTTCCCGCCTGTGTTCCAAAGATTGCAATCCATTTGTTAAGATAGGGGAATATATCGAATGAACCGCCCGTTTCTGGAGAATCAACAGTTTTTTTAAGGTATTTTAGGGCTCCAGATCAGAGGTGGCTACCAAATTTAACAGTGGGGCGCGTTTGCGATTTGTACACGTCTGCGGGCCCTACCCCCATAATTATTGCATACATACACAAAATGATGGAAAGATTAAAAATTTGGATGGAAATGATTCGACTTACATTTCTTCGCTTGCTGGACTTGCTGAGGCTGAGGCTGCAAGTTCCTGAGGGATACTGCGACGGTTCGGAGGCCCAAACCGTCCTGATTCACCCGCATATCCATGTGTCCCGTTTCAGTGGACTCCGTCCAAATATAGTTCAAACTAGGGTCATTGGTATCTGGAGAATTGATGATCAAGACAGAGATAAAGAATTTTATACTTTCACAGAAGAAAAACTGACTTTACGGTTCTTTGAATTGTGCAAGTTAAAATTTATTCTAATTTAAAAATTTTTTTTATGAATAACGCAATTACTTTTGCTTTAATCAAGAAGGAGTTAAACTTTAAACTTACAATAATAATTTATTCTATTTCATATTTCTTACGTATACCCACCAACGAACAATTCATCTCAATATATAAAAGTATTAAGTGCTAAAAGTTTTTTCTTCAATATTTGAATTAGCGCCATCTGTATCACGTTTCGTTTAACCTTAACGGTCACCCAAAAATACACACTCTTTAACCTACAAGAATTACTATGAATGATTTATGCGTAAATTCTTTACAAATTCTATAAAATATGCAAGGTTTTAAAAGACAAAAAATCACAAACTATGTTTTAAATTCGATATGAATTGCGCACTGGAATTTTAAATAAAACATTCAATTTATTCAATTGAAAGAATAATTTCATGACTGAGTCATTCAAAAATTCTCTTGTACCTAGACTTCACGCAGAAGGTAATACATTTTCAGATATAGTAGATATGTTCAACTGCTCGGAATACAAATACAAACAGACAATTATTGCATACATCCTCAACAATTATTAATATATTTGTCTAGAGTATAAGTATGAGTGAATGTGAGGTATGTTTTGAATATTCGCCTCTGTAGCTAATTATTTGGAATGGTACTTAGACTATGTTATTGCTGTATTTGTTTGTGAGACAAATGAAATATTTAGTAGTTGTATTTCATCAAGGCTATCTATGTACCTGTATCTACTGTGATGTGTTTTGCACCTGTGTGACTATTATAACTAACTAAATATCTAAGAAAATTATTATAAGCAATAATTATTACCTGAAAAATCATACAAATTGAATAATCTTCCGAGAAAAAAATTCAATTTGTATGATTTTTCAAGTAATAATTATTGCTTATAATAATTTGTTTAATATTTGTGCTATGCATAAAAAATCTTGTCTTGTAAACATTAGTTTAATCATTTAAAATAAAAATATCTAAGAGCCCGTATAGGGCGTATATAATAATATATTGGGAAGGGGAAGGGAAGGGGAAGGGAAGGGAAGGGGAAGGGAAGGGGAAGGGAAGGGAAGGGAAGGGGAAGGGAAGGAGGGAGGGAAGGAAGGAAGGAAGGGAGGGAAGGGAAGTGAAGGAAGGGGAAGGAAGGGGAAGGGGAAGGGGTAAGGGGAAGATGGGGAAATACCTGGCTATTCAGATCTGGTCACCAAACACGGCTAAAAGCCATTTCAAGCAACGTTTCAATTGTGAATGGTGGTCTTTCACCAGGGCGATACTGAGAGTATCTTCCACTCTGGAACGTGCGCAAATATACTATATATTATTTTTAAATTAATTAACTGTGAAACAGCACAAATTAATTAAAGAAAATTTACTTGCGCACGCCGGAATTTGAACCCGCAACCTTCGGATTCATAGTCAAGAGCCTTACCCCTCGACCATGGAAGCCATCAAAATGTCTTTTATATATATATATATATATATAGAGATCCCCTCTCGTACTATGTTGATCAGACGCGACGGTACGCCAGGAATTTGTTGATCCGGAGGAATTTGTTGATCCACCCTAATTTGTTGATCCAATACCAAAGCAGGCATATAAACGTTGATCCAAAGGATCAACTTTCGTCACATAGATTTTGCTGTAAACCACGCCCATTTTTCCATCACATATACATTTTACACTTTTCCCTTTGTTGATCCGATTTGAATGAACCAATCAGAACGCTTTGTTTATCGAAGGCGTGCACGTGGTCCTTCACCGTGCTCATTTGTTGATACGATTTAAATCAGAGTGCTTTGCTTATCAACTGGTATATCTGGTTCTTAGCGAGTATGGGTACCGCCGCCCCGGAACGATTCGTTGGATAACACTACCTCGACGATTTTTTTGCAAATACCGCACAAGAGTCCCAACTGCTTCTAACTTGGGAGATTCACTTTCGGAGGCAGGTGTAGGCACCGCCACCCAGGAACCATTTAATGGATAACCGACACCTCTGCCATAAATCACATCAAGTGGTTCGCTATGTTTGGTGACTTAGCAGGGTGCCCAGGTTCATCCGGGTGAGATTTGTACATGTCTTAACAGTAGAGTATGTATGAAATGATTTATGATTTTTCTATGTGAATACCGCACAAGAGTCCCAATCGCACAAGAGTCCCAACCGCACAAGAGTCCCAACTGCTTTCAACCTAGGACTTTTAATTTGAAAGGCGGGTGTAGGTACCGCCGCCCCAGGATTTAATGGATAAGCAACACTTCTACCATAGATCACCCCAAGTCGTTTGTAAAGTTTGGTGACTTAGCAGGGGTGTCCGGGTCCATGGGGGGTTAAGTTTGTGCACGTCTTAACAGTAGAGTTTGTATGAAATGATATATGATTTTCCAATGAGAATTCCGCACAAAAGCCCCAACTGCACAAGAGTCCCAACTGCTTTCATCCTGGGAAATTAAATTTGAAAAGCGGGTGTAGGTACCGCTGCCACGGGATTTAATGGATAAGCATCACCTATACCATAGATAACCCCAAGTCGTTTGCTAAGTTTGGTGACTTAGCAGGGGTGTCCGGGTCCGTGGGGGGTTAAGTTTGTACAGGTCTTAACAGTAGAGTTTGTACGAAATGATGTATGATTTTTCTATGTGAATACCGCACAAAAGTCCCAACTGCACAAGAGTCCCAACTGCACAAGAGTACCAACTGCTTTTAACCTGGTAGATTTGATTAGGGAGGCAGGTGTAGGTACCGCTGCCCCGGGAATCATTTAATGGATAACCAACACCTCTGCCATAAATCACATCAAGTGGTTCGCTATGTTTGGTGCCTTAGCAGGGGTGCTCGGGTTCATGGGGCTTAAGTTTGTGCACGTCTTCACAGTAGAGTTTGTATGAAATGATATATGATTTTCCAATGAGAATTCCGCACAAAAGTCCCAACTGTACAAGAGTCCCAACTGCACAAGAGTCCCAACTGCACAAGAGTCCCAAATGCTTTAAACCTGGTAGATTCGATCTAGAAGGCAGGTGTAGGTACCGCTGCCAAGGGAACCATTTAATGGATAACCACACTTCTGTCATAGGTCTCACCAAGTGGTTAGATTCGTTTGGTGAATTAGCAGGGGTGCCGGGTTCATGGGGGTTAAGTTTGTGCACGTCTTAACAGTAGAGTTTGTATGAAATGATATTTGATTTTTCTATAAGAATTCCGCACAAAAGTCCCAACTGCACAAGAGTCCCAACTGCACAAGAGTCCCAACTGCACAAGCGTCCCAACTGCACAAGAGTCCCAACTGCTTTTAACCTGGTAGATTCGATCTAGGAGCAGGTGTAGGTACCGCTGCCCAGGGAACCATTTAATGGATAACCACACCTCTGTCATAGGTCTCACCAAGTGGTTAGATTCGTTTGGTGAATTAGCAGGGGTGCCGGGTTCATGGGGGTTAAGTTTGTGCACGTCTTAACAGTAGAGTTTGTATGAAATGATATTTGATTTTTCTATGAGAATTCCGCACAAAAGTCCCAATTGCACAAGAGTCCCAACCGCACAAGAGTCCCAACCGCACAAGAGTCCCAACTGCTTTCAACCTGGTAGATTCGATCTAGGAGGTAGGTGTAGGTACCGCTGCCCAGGGAACCATTTGATGGATAACCAACACCTCTGTCATAGGTCTCACCAAGTGGTTAGATTCGTTTGGTGAATTAGCAGGGGTTCATGGGGGTTAAGTTTGTGCACGTCTTAACAGTAGAGTTTGTATGAAATGATATTTGATTTTTCTATGAGAATTCCGCACAAAAGTCCCAATTACACAAGAGTCCCAACCGCACAAGAGTCCCAACTGCTTTCAACCTGGTAGATTCGATCTAGGAGGTAGGTGTAGGTACCGCTGCCCAGGGAACCATTTGATGGATAACCAACACCTTTGTCATAGGTCTCACCAAGTGGTTAGATTCGTTTGGTGGATTAGCAGGGGTGTCCGGGTTCATGGAGGTGAGATTTGTCCAGGTGTTAATAGTAGAGTTTGCATGAAATGATATATGATTTTTCTATGAGAATTCCGCACAAAAGTGCTAACTGCACAAGAGTCCCAACTCCCTTCAACCTGGGAGGTTCAATTTGATCGTTTTTAATTTAATTTAAAGTCCACCATAATGCTTATTTTGAAAATATATTTTTTTAAATATTATATTTCAAAGTATTTTAAGTAGATGGGCCAAAACTTTTTTTTAAATCACCGCTAGCCCCCAAATAATTGTTAAAGGTGCATTTAAAAACACAAAAAATCAATTCGTTTAAGGGCCTCTATTTCATAACGTAATAGAAAAATAAATAAATTACTTTTAATACGATATAGATATACATACTAGATATTTACTATACTTTTTGATTAAAAAAATATCATTAGTCTTAGGTGAGTATTTTGGCTTCAAATCCAAAATTAAATTTTGTTTGAAACAGGCCGCGCAGCCGTTCCTCTTAACAATCAAGTATGTATGAAATGCTGTATGATTTTTCTATGCGTATACTGCACAAGAGTCCCAACTGTTTGCAACTTAGGAAATTGAATTTGAGAGACGGGTGTAGGTACCGCCACCCCGGGAATCATTTAATGGATAACCAACACCTCTGCTATAAGTCACTCCAAGTGATTCGCTAAGTTTTGTGATTTCGCAAAGGTGCTCAAGTTTATGGGGTGAGGTTTGGCCTCCCCAACCAGACTCTTTCGACCCATCATTGCCTAGTACCAGTGACAGTGGGATGGATGGATTCATACGTCACTCCTGGACGCACTGACCCCCAGATTCGTACTCACCCCTCATACCTTTTTCTTGCCCTGAACTTCCTTCCTTTCCCTTAAAGTACCTTCCACACAGCATCCCCAAATATGATATTGGCCTTGCATATATGTGGACTTAAAGTAAAAAAAATCTGGAGCCAGTATATATTTTGTGTTAATTGACTAAATTGTAAAATAACACAAATTAATCAAATGAAATTGCTTAAGTGGCTTTTGCCGTGTTTGACCAGATATGAATAGCCAGGTACTTCCTCACCTTCCTCTACCCATCAGCCTCACAACATACCCCATTTTGGGGTACAAAAGTCTTACTTGCTCGAGCGGTGCTCACATGAATAAAAGTGAGTTAGGTACGCTATAATTTGTTTTCATTATTTAATGTTCAAACGATGAAACAGTTTTACTAAAATTTATAATAAAAATAAAACCGTGCAAAATATATTTTTAAAAATAAGTTTAAAAAAAATGATCATTAAATAATGTTGGCGATAAACCGTTTTACTAAAATTTATAATAGAAAAAAAACGTGGAAAAATATTTAAAAAGAAAAATTAATAAAATCGGCACAAGTTGAATTTGACCTGTAACCATCGTAACTAATCAATAATTTGGTGACCGACGTAACCGCTCACCTAGTTGTCTGGTGGTGGAAATTGCTAATTTTAGCTATTTATAGTGATTAATTGTTATTTTTGTGAAAAATCGTTTATTATAAATTTATTGTTTGAGGACTGTACGATATATGATTTTGTATAAAAATTGCTTGAAATGGCTTACGCCGTCTTTGGTGACCAGATCTGAATAACCAGGTACTTCCCCATCTTCCTCTAACCAATCTCCTTCTCATCTCTTCTGCCATCAGCCGCACAACATACTCCAATTTAAATAATAATAAAAAAATTAAAGTAATAAATTTTAACAAAATTGTTTTAAGTTTACCATATATAACTAACTAATCATCATGCCGTTCTGCAGGGTTAGGCAGAGAGAAAAGACCGCCACACAATTCTGTCTTGGCACACACTCCTTGCTTCGTTCATATTCATACATCTTAATAATAATAATAATAATAATAATATTTATTTGAAACATACATTATTTGACAGAAATATTTCAGAAGGCTTTGACTGTCCAACTAGGAGCAAATCCCGTTTTAGGACCGTCAAATTGATAAGATTAGTTCATATTAATATACATACACATAAAAGAATATAAAACAATCCATAAAGTAAATTCAATAAAAAAAAAGAAAAAAAAAAAGAGTTTTTTTTTTTTTTTTTAAGTATGTTGCAATTTTTAAATTAGTGTAGAATAATAATGAATTACAAATGAGATGTAAAAGTTTAAAATATAAAGTATACAAGTTTAAAGAATATAAGTTAAAGGTATGATATGCATTTTTTAGTTTACTGTAGAGAAATAATAAATTACATTTGAGATGTAAAAGTGTATAGTGAGAGTAAAGTTTAAAGTATAAGATTCTAAAGTATGATATGCATTTTTAAATTAGTGTAGAGTAATAAAGAATTACAATTGAGATGTACAAGTTTAAAATATAAAGTATAAAAGTTTGAAAAATAAATTATTGAGTATGATATGCTTTTTTTTTACAATAAATTTAGTGGGTAGTAATAACGAATTACATATGAGATGCAAAAGTTTAAAGTATAAAGTATAAAAGTTTAAAGTATACAAGATTAAAGTATGATGTGCATTTTTTTTTTTTTTGATTTAGTAGTAGTGATGTATTACACAAGAAGGTTTTATTAAAATTGTACATACATATTAATGAGCATATGTTCGCTTTTGACCCTCCCTAAATCGAGAAGCCATACATTGATCAGTTTACGCAGGACGTTTGTACTTTTCATTTTCCATGTATTGGGTATTATGTTGAATAATTTTGGTCCTAAGTATGAAAATTGTCTTTGAGCAAGGGATGTCATGGTTTTTGTTGAAACTATTGGATTACTTCTTGAGTGTCTGGTGTCGTGATAGTGCTCGATAGATGGGTAGTGGTGACGTTGTTTATGTGTGTGTAATACAATTTTCCTGATATACAGTTGTCTGACATCAAGAACTTGCATTTCTTTGAATAATTCATCACTGGGGTACCTAAAGGGTTTTTTAAGGATGACTCTTATTAGGGATTTCTGCGCTTTTGCCAGGGGGTCCAAAATTGTTTTGGCACAACCGCCCCATCCTAAGGATGCATATTCAAGTAAAGAATTACACATGGCATAATATATTGATTTTAGATCTTTTAGGTTTAGAATGTTTCTAATAGTTATGAAAAGGTGAGTGAGTTTTCTGACTTTTGTGGCAATTGAGATGACGTGTTCTTCCCATCTTAGGAATTTATCAATAATGATTCCTAAATATTTTACACTATCCACGCATTCTAAGTTATTGCACGTACAAGTATTTATTTCATTGCAAAGGTGAGCAGTAATATTTAGAACATCTTTGGGTTGTCCCGCTTGCGTTGCACTGAAACGTATGAATTTAGTTTTATCCGTATTGAGAGTAAGGAGGTTATTGTCTAACCATTGCATAACCTTGTTTATACCAATTTCTGCTTTACTATGAACTTCGTTCCAGGTTTTGCCTTCATAAATCAATACTGTATCATCAGCAAAGGTGATGATGTGATCGGCAAGGTTACTGTTACATAGGTCATTGATGTATATATTGAACAAAATAGGCCCTAGAGTACTTCCTTGGGGTACACCAAATCCAATATTGGCTGGTTTGCTTAAAGTATCATTGATATTAACTCTTTGGCTTCTGTTTTCTAAGTAGCTACCCAGCCATTTAAATAGTTGTCCGTGTATACCTATTAGCTGTAGTTTTTTCAAAAGAATTTTATGCGAGATGGTGTCAAAAGCTTTAGCTAAATCCAGGAAGATCGCGATGCATTTAATTCCTCCGTCGATATTATTGGAGATGATTTTCGTCAGTTTAGCAATAGCATTTTCGGTACCTAATCCTGTTCGGAAGCCATATTGTCTCTTAGATAGTATGTTATTATGTTCAAGGTAAAGGGTGAGACGGTTCTTAACAATTTTTTCAATGATTTTTGAGACCGAGTTTAGCAGAGATATTGGCCGGTAATTTTGAATCTGCGACTTATCTCCGTTTTTGTGAATCAATGTAATAATTGAGTGTTTTAAATGATCAGGGAATATGCCCGATTGGAAGCTTAGATTAGAAATGAACGCTATCGGAGGTGCTATGGATGATTTTATTACTTTAAGCAGATTTGTTGAGACTTTATCTGGTCCACAAGCATTCGATGTCTTTAGGTCGTCGATTAGTTTTAAAACTTCGTTTGATGTTGATTGGATATTTTCTATCTTATGCTCGAGATTAGAGGTGATTAAGTTGGCTAGTTCGGTTTCAGTTTTATTACATTTTAAAATAATTTTTTTTGCAAGCGTGGCTCCCACTGACGTGTAATACTCATTAGCAAAATTCGCCATATTTTTGGGATTGGAAGAGTCTATGTTATTGATGTTCAATGTTTTAATTTCGGAAGACTTACTGTTTTTTGTTTTACTAATATCACGAAATGCTTCCCACAATCGTTTTTGAGAGTATGTATTTTCGTAAATGAACTTTTTATAGTAATTTTCCTTTGTAAATTTAATTAATTTTTTACATAAATTCCTGTATTTTTTGTAATGAGCTAGTGCTAAAATATTATCTGGATACCTTTTCGCCTTTTCATGAAGTTGGTTTCTTCTGTGGATAGATTTAACAAGGCCAGGAAAGATCCAGGGGGTGAGTTTAAACTGGCTGTTTGATATGCGTTTCTTGCTAGTATTTTTAGATATATATGAATGTAGTTTACTAGTGAATTCCTTCATCGCAATGTTCGTGTCAATTTGGTCAAATACGTTTTGCCAGTTTTCTGAACGCAAGTCCTCGAGTAAATTAGTGTAGTTTGTTCGAGGGACGTATTTAATTTTAGCAGTTGGGGGAGGTTTAACTTTGAGGCAGAGGGCTGTAGTATAGTGATCCGAAATCGATGTGTGGATAACAAATGAGTCAATGAAGTTAATATTTTTTACATTTATATGGTCTAAACAGGATTTAGTCGCGCCCTGTTCACGAGTGGCAGTGTTGATTGTCTGAACAAAACCGTTACAGCAAGAAGACATAAATAATCGTTTGCTTGTTGGTGATATTGAGGAATAGTATTAATATTGAGATCGCCTATAATGATTTGACATGTAAATTTTTTAGAACTATTGATGGTTGATTGAAGCGAATTTAAAAAAGTGTCGATGTTTTGAAAAGATATAGATCTATAAATTGCAAAAACACATAAATAATTATTAAGTACAATTTTTAGACAGTTTGCTTGCGATAATACTATTTCGTCGACTTGCGCTTGAATTCCGTCCCTTATGTAAACAACAATCCCACTAGATTTATTAATATTTATAGTTGTGTGATATTCTGTGTAGGTGTTTATAATTTTGGAGGTATAATCTTTATGGATCCAACATTCCGATAATATTATGACATCGAAAGTATAAGTAAATTGATCAAGAAATATCAAGAAATCATCAATGTTTGATGAAATACTTCTGATATTTTGATGAATTATTTTTAAATTATAAGAATTCCAACAATAATTATTTAAGCTTTTAAGATGGTCTATCACATTCATGGTACAAGTTATATCGGTATCATTATAAATATCACATGGTAATTGAATCATAAAAATATTCAATTGAACGTTGACTCAATAAATGTTGCAGAATTTGTGGATTAACTTCCAAAGCAAGTACGAGAATAACACAGGATACAGCAGTGTATACAAAAACAATTATAACCATAGTAGTCCCACATAAGTGATTGCAAAAATAATAAGTATTGGAGTTGGAATTGCGGAAACAGTAGCATATTATAATAACACATGTAGATGAGCGAGACAAGACATACCTCGAGAGTGTATTTAGTTCGAATAATACAAACTTATAGCGATGCCAAATTGGATTCATTCTTATACATACTCTTCTGTTATTCAGATTGATATGGCCCGACTCAAGTATTTAGTCGTATCATTTAGTATCAATATTACGTCCAAGATGAACAATTAACTTCATCAATGAGGAGACAAATTAATTTGATCTCCTTTGAAGGCTTAATGTAATTTATTAGCTGAATGAAAACATATTAACAAATCTCAAATGAAACATTAAACAAAAAAACCACATCGTAATGACGGCGTGGAATAATACCTACTTACATAAAACTTAGATAATGCAAATTTGAACGGAAATTTTGAAAAATTTTGTTGCGGAAACAAAGGAACGGAATAATAATATGAACCTTTCTGATCACAAATATCTCTTTTATTGAGTTAGGCTAGAAATAATCTAGTTTTAAATAAAATTCAAACTATGTTTTATCGGCGATATCAAACATATTTTTTACGCGAAAGAAACAATCTTCTAATGAGCGATTAATTGTACTATTTTCTCTTACATTAAAAAAAGCTTATAGTTTAACCCAATATAATACTAAAAAAAATAATTACGTAGGTATAGAAAAAATATGTTTCCTACTTACAACAATCCCATAACTTTTTTTTAACTCTTTTTATCAAAAGCATTCACTTGTGAATGAAGAGGAACTCACACTAATAAGTAGGTACCTTATTGGAATATAAATACCAAATAGAAATGAAATTTATAAAAATAAAAATAAGTTTCTTATGCTGACAATTTGTAACTCTAATAATTAATATTAATTGCACTAATTAATATAAATTCTAATTGTTAAGTGTTTTAGTGAATACAACATTTAATTCCTAACTTTTATTTTATTTATACCGTCCCTTTATAGAATATTATAAAATATCTGAATTTTAACAATTTTCTACCACCTTACAAACTGTTCTTTCGTTGCTCAAGTTGACAAAAATGTGTATAGTTTGTTGTCTTTCCAACGCATACACACACTATTTGAAAGAAGAGAGACCTCATAATTATTGTATTGCTCCGCACCATCTCGCCCGCTACAAGCGGGCGACTACCGTGGATTTTAGGGAATTCCCTTATAAGGGAGAGTTCAATTTCTGAACAACGGTTATTTGCTCAACGCCGAGAAACGCTGGCGGCTTGAATGTGGGACTGAGAGAATTCGTAGATTTGCGTTCTCTTTCCATGTGATGACCCCCCCCCCTTCTCCCCGCCCGGCCCAAACCACGTTCAAAATCTTCGTTGTACCTACATACATATTCATTTCTGGATCAACCTGTATCTAGAAACTGAATACACATTCATTTCTAGATCAACTTGTATCTAGAAACTGAGAATACATCAAACGGAGCAACGAAAGGAGAATAAATTAGTAAAAAAAACCTATCAACTTGTATCTAGAAACTGGGAATACATCAAACGGAGCAACGAAAGGAGAATAAATTAATAAAACATATATGATCAACTTGTATCTAGAAACTGAATACACATTCATTTTAGATCAACTTGTATCTAGAAACTGCGAATACATCAATCGGAGCAACGAAAGGAGAGTAAATGAATAAAAAATAAATTGAACGTATGCTCAAGGAGAATAAATGAATAAAAAATAAATTGAACGTATGCTCAAGTCGGTCGGACTGTAAGATTAATTTGAAGAAACTCAAATTAGCTGATCTAACAGACAATGAAATCTCTATACATTTATTTTATTTTATTTATTAAACTTAAAATAGTTCCACTTCATGCGGTCTAATATAAACTTATATATTTTTACGTATTGCTTATTTCCAATACTTAATGCATACATAATTTTTATATCCTACTCTCAATATTCTTAATTTAGGTACCTATTTTTTTTTTAATTCAGTGTTTACTAAGCTATATACAAATTGATGCCTTTATAGGTACTGTAACAGTAAACAATTTTGTGTTTGGAATTTTTTTTTGTCTAATATCTTCTTTCTTTCTTGTATGGTATGTGTGGAAGTTTTTATTGTAATACAGTTTGTCTGTAAAGTAAGGTAAAAAATTGTTAATATTCTATTTTTTTATAATCTATAAAGGGGACGGTATTAGAAATTAAGTGTTTTATTATTTAAAACAATTAATAATTAGAATTAATATAAATTAATACAATTAAAAGTTGAAAGCGTAAGATAATTAAAAAGTTTTTATCTAATTCTCATCTATATTTGGTATTTATATACCAAGAAGTATAAATTCGTCTCCATTTACAAGCGAATGCTTTTGATACAATATAATAGTACAAAAAAGGTCATGGGATTGTTTTTAGTAGGAAACACATTTTTCTTATAACTACATAATTATATTTTTTTAATATTATCTTGGATTAAACCATAAAATATTTAATTATATAATTAATAATTACTCCACAAAGTTATCAATCATTTGAAGAAACATAAAATATTTTTTTAATATATGAGAAAATATCACAATTACTCGCTCATTAGAAGATTTCGCGTAAAAATAATTTTTGATATCGCCAATAAAACACAGTGTGAATAAAACTATATTATTTCTAACCTACCTCAATAAAACAGATGCTTGTGATTAGAAAGGTTCATATTATTATTTCGTTGATAAAGTTAATTGTTCATCTTTGAACGGAATATTTTTATTCCTTTGTAACTTATACGATTGTTAAAAACAATTACCACATATTTTTTAACAGAATAAATTATCCAAAATAATACCATCTTATCATTTTGAATAAGAGAAATTGTTCTCAAATTAATTGCATTTTGTCAGCGCGCTAAAGGTGATGTTTAAAAAGCAACAACGCCAGCGGCTGGACTGTAGGACTGAGAGAATTCGTAGGTTAGCGTTCTATTTCCGTGTGACGAACTCCCCCCCCCTCTCTCCCCGCACGCCTCAACCCATGTTTTCAATCTTCGTCGTACCTACATACATATTCATTTCTAGATCAACTTGTATCTAGAAACTGAGAATACATCAAACGGAGCAACGAAAGGAGAATAAATTAATAAAACATATATGATCAACTTGTATCTAGAAACTGAATACACATTCATTTTAGATCAACTTGTATCTAGAAACTGCGAATACATCAATCGGAGCAACGAAAGGAGAGTAAATGAATAAAAAATAACCGTTAAACTGGAGCAAATTTCTTATATTTTGATGACGAACATACCGACTGGGGTCAGTTGCAAACTGACAACCTTGGTAATGATTAAGGCACTGTTGCCAACTCGTGCAAATGTATCCCACCGGAGCCAAGATAAACGGTGTTAAAGGTAGATCAACAAAGGTCATGTAAATCTTACTAGATCAACATAGTACGGGAAGAGGTGATTATATATATATATATATATATATAGATGTACAGGGCCCGAAAAGTATTCCTCCAGCTACCCTGAACAGTGTGATCCTGAAGTTGACGGAAAGAATTAAATACCTAGGACACATAATCACCAGCAATCTGATGAATGATGACGATACTGATAGGCAAAGACAAAGTTTCGTAGGAGCAGGGGCAAATCATCGCAACCTCAAAACTATACTCCAAACCATTAATAATCCCGGGCAACGCCGGGTACTTCAGCTAGTTGATATATATTAAAGACTTACGGGTATTGAAGAGTGCAGGGAAGATCTGCTCCTTCCTGGGCAGGAGTAGTTTTGCCAAGAATCTCAGTCGACCATTGGGAGGGAGAACAGTGAACACCTCTGTAGGGAGAAGATATTCAACATCATGATATAGAAAATATAACTTCTCTGTGTCATCAACTTATACATTATTACATATACATATATAACATAAATACGTTTTGTATCATGTCCTTTTTTTTGTTAACCTAAATCCTTTTTTTCTTTCTGTACACGAAATCATGTTAAGATATGTAAAAGCCCATTGGGGCGTTAATAAATTAATTAATTAAATAAATAAATAAATAAATTAAATAAATAAATAAATTAATTCATTAATTAAAAAATGTTATTAGCATTCACCACTTTATAGATAGTATTTATATATTTCTACAAATGCAGGCGGCAAATGCCATTTTTATAAGTAGTGCCAGAATAAACAGATCATTACTATCTAGTGAGATAGGTACGTTTTTGGTCTTAAATCCCACTGCTATGCTGATGACCAGCAAGTTTATTTTTATTGCTTGCCTGAAGAAATAGACATTCTAAAAACTCCCATAGCTGAGTGTTTAGAAGCTATTACTAGTTGGATGACCTCAAATAGATTGAAGCTGAATCCGTCAAAGACTGAGTTTCTCTGGACCGCCACAAGCAGACGCCTGCATAACATTTACATGTCCCCAATAACTATTTCTGGAACTCCAGAGACATCTATAAAATTACTTGGAGTCAATCTGGACGCTGATTTGTCCTTTAAAAGCCAAGTGAACAGAACTGTAAGCACAGGGTTCTTCCAATTAAGGCAAATTAAAGCAGTGCGGAGAAACCTGCCAACAGAGGCGACTAAATTGTTGGTTAATTCGTACGATGTTCCATGTCTAGATTATTGCAATGAAATATATGCAAGCCTCCCCAACTATCAAATTAACAAATTACAATCCGTTTTTAACGCTGCGACAAGACTAATTACAGGCGTATCTAAATACTCCCACATTTCAGAACATCTAAAAAACCTGCACTGGCTCAAATGTCCTGAAAGAATCCAGTTTAAGCTTTGCTGGATGGTATTTAAATCAATTAACGGGATGGCCCCGGCTTACCTATCGGAACTCTGCATCCCAGAAAATTCCAATTCACGCCAGTCAACTCTTAGATCAGCGACAGCATCGGCCATCGGGAGGCTGAAGGAACTAAAGCGCACACCAGATACTAAGTTTGGTGAGCGAGCTTTCAGTGTGTCAGGCCCTAAAGCCTGGAATAAACTGCCGTACGATCTAAGATTGATTTAAGACTCGACAGAATTCAGATCAAAACTCATCTCTTCGGAGAGTCATATCCATGAATGGTTCAGTTACGTAATAAACAAATAATTTTATTATTCGTAAATGTAAATAATTATTATCAAAAAAAAAAAAAACTCAAATAAAATCATGTTACAAATAAGCACCTACTCTTCTTTTGTCAATAACCTTCTAATGTATATAATATTTATGATAAATGGGATTAAAACAGTATCTTCAATGTCATGCAATGTGCAGTGTTTTCAAATATATGTGTCCTGTGCGTGCAGCCATCATTAGTCAAGACATACCATCTCAGCCCAAAACATTGTAGTTTAATTAAGTTTTAATGTGGAGTGCCCTACCAGGTAAGTATGTTTTCTGTATATGTACATAATAAGATAAACCCTAGCAACTAGTATTTGTACAGCGCCCTTGAGGTGATTTTTCACAAAAGCGGCGCTATATAAATCGTCCAAGTATTATTATTTTTACAAAACGTAATTCTTCATTAAAAGGTGTACTTATACAATTTTAAAAAAAATGTATTAAAAAACATTATAATATAATGTAATTGTTTTTAAAAGTTTTGGTTCAAAACTACGTTTCACTTGAAGATATTTCATCAATTTTTGTTTTCAAATAATCTCTTAACAATCTCTCTTTGGAATTCCGCAGTGAAGCAAGAAGTTTTTAAGCCCAAGGAAAAAAATAAGGAATCTTCCTTAAAAATAACGGGAATTGTACTCCTGGTCCTTAAGAGGTGTGCAATATGCGGTGTCTTCAATAGTGACCAACTGGTAATTCTATACAAATCACAAATACGTCCAACAGTTGAATTTGGAAGTCACCTCTGGGCTGACATTTCGCTTGTGTCTGTCGAGTTTCACACATGTGCACCGGCGTGGAAGGGATCAACGCTGTTGGCTCCTTGGAGCAGTCTCCATTGAAACATTTGTAGAACAGACTCAGCATACCTGCATTACCTCTGTGCATCTCTGCCTGTTAACAATGTATTGCCAATCAGACGAATCGCCCTCCTTTGCACAGAATCAAGCAAGCTTATCAAGTACTTAGGAGCTCCAGCCCAGAGGTGACTTCCAAATTCAACTGTTGGACGTACTAGTGATTTGTATAGAATTACCAGTTGTGCAAAAGGACTTTGCACAAATTGGTAACCTTTCACACAAAAGTATTTACTGTGAAAAATTCAAAACTCGGTATCGTTCCCCCTTCGCAAGGGAAAGATAGATTGTGTCTCCCTTCCCTCCAGCTCTTCGGATCGGGATCAACTGCCCTTACAGTTTGCCTGTGTGTCACACGTCTGAGACAATCAGATAGGATTGAAAGTATTTGATCTTTAAAACTTGCAAGATTATTAATATCAAATATATTGACCAGCTCTCAGTGTTAGGAATTGGTGAATTAAATACAGTAATCAGTATTCAAGTAATTGTCGCAATATAAACATTTCTACATCTTCTTTTAAACGGCAAAAATATTTGGAACTGACCCGACACGAATTTGATAGGCAGCAACACCCACATGACCCACTCGGGGAGGAGGATGACGAAGTTCAGCGCCATGATGATGGCCAGCAACATCAGGTAGGACAATTGCAGGACTCCGGGGGCTTTCCTGCAGATGCAGATTGCGCCCATCATGCCAATGTTCCAGATGGCCAGTCCCATGGTTATGGAGTCTATGGACACGTTGTACGTAGTTATCACCAGCCTGAAAAATTAGGTTTGTTTGTTTATTGATTTATTCTCTCTAATATAACACTTTATAGAGTGTATCAACATTCAGTGAACCTGTTATACGAGGGGGGAAACACAGAGGCCGCCAGATCATTCCACGGCCGAGCTGTTGAACTCAAGAACGAGTCGTAGAAGCGACCCGTTCTCTGTGACGAATGTCAACCGTATAAAAACATTTGACAAGCTGCGTCATTAAATAAATGTGGCGCTGCGACAAATATTATATATCAACAGTACAACGATTGAGATTTCTTTTGAGAGCCAAATTTCTTAAATAACCATATAGGTACACTATTTAATAACCCTTTAGACGCAGGAAGCGCACCCTTGCACCGCACCATACATGCCCTGTAAGCGGGCGGCTCACTAGTGCACCGCAAAGCTTCTATAGTTTAGAGAGTCCCGCATGTGACAGAAGTCATACATATTTTTGATGCATAGAAAATGTTAACTTAGCCCACTCTCTGATGGTCCGGTAAGGAACGAACATTTCACTCGTTACTGCAGACACTGTACAGAAAAGTCAAGTTTGTTAAAGTAAGGTAACGGTTTGCAACGCAGTCCATTGTGGGACTTTTCTGTGCAGTGTCTCCAGTAGCGAGTGAAAAGTTCATTCCTCACCGGACCGTCAGAGAGCAGCCTTAATAAACTTAGCATGTTTTAAGTCTTTAAAGTTTTAGGTCTTAATTAAACTATGTACACTGAATAAAACTTGATTTTGTACTTAATACTGATTTTATTTATTGATTAAATTGTAAGGTGGGTTTTTTTGTAATTTTATTGAAATCAAATTTAACAATGTCATTATTAAGTTCTGGAAGTATTTTTAGTTTTTATTATTGTGACAGCTGTTTTGGCGTTCAAGACCATTTTCAAGCTGCGGTTAATCCACATTATACGATTTTATTTACAACCACCTAATTCTAATTTGGTCGGGTTTTTGAAAATAATGATTTATCATCGGTAAAACCGATTTAGTCCTTTGTTCAAATGATGTTCTGTTATTTGGCGGTTGATACATTAGAAAAGAACCCATTCTAGTATTGCGCACTCGTTGTGACCTTATGGCAGTATCAATGTTATTACAAATCAAATTAACAGAGAGCCTGTATTATGTACAATTGCCTTACTGTCACAATTTTACTTTCACTGTATAATAAGATGTGATGATGAATATAAAAAAAACATTTCTCGTACATTATTTTTAAAATTTATATATATAAGGGCTCTAGGGTAGTTTTGTAACATGAACCCCAACATACAACATTATATGAAAGGAGAGATTAAACAAGAGCATAATATGCAGTTTAATATGCAGTTTTTAGAGTAACTTTGTCCAACATATTTCGTAGTCTTGAAGATATAGGTTAGTTTTCATATTTTGTTTCTTAATACAGTAATATGATCGTTCCATTTTAAATATTTATCAATAATTACGCTAAGATATTTGATATTGTCTACTCTTTCCACTGATTGACAATTGCACCAGTGTACACAACAATGCATTGTCAATGGCGTCGCATCTACTGGGAAAGTTAGATAGTGTCTCGGATATACCTATCCAATTTTTATTTGCATGGGACATCTGTTGACTTTTTCTACAAGCCTGGGATTAATATAAAGTTATTTTTGAAATAACTTATTGAAGCTTTTACCCCATTATAATATATTTTTAATAAGTGAAGATAATATTAACAACTCTCAGAATGAAACAGAAAAGAAAAAGATAACGGTAGCAGCTGGGACTAGAGCCCGGGACCTCAATGTCAAGGGAATGATGCAATACTTAAATTCCAGACGAGCGGCGTGTCAAAAAACGAAAAGCAAGAATCATTATCTGATTTATTATTTTGATAGCAAGTGAATATGATTTGATTTAGTAATCTACGAACCTTTAAGGTCGAAAAACCGATACAAAAATATGTATTTTGCGTAGCCCATCACCCACGCTGGCGTTCAACGGGTACAAAGTTTGCATTGCCGATCGGCCACGCCGGAACTCCGGAGGTTAATAACCACAAAAAATAAACACTACTCACTTCGAATACAGTTCTGTAGACATTAACAGCATCATCAGTCCAAACGTGACCATCCAGGTATGGATTATCTTAGCGCCGTTATATTTCTGCAAGAACATCAGCAATGTTGTCGTCATAATTGTAGTTCCTACAACTACCAGGAGGTCGCATACGAGATTCCACTGTATCTTGTCTGTACGCTTTGATTTGAAGTACGCAAAAACCCTGGAATCATAGAAATATTACTATTAAAGTTTGCATTGTGGATACAGTAGTGTGAAACAAGAGATTGAAACGTCTTAAAATTATACTGATTTATTTTTATAAACAATAATTATTAGCCTGAAACACTCATCCAAATTGAAAAAAATAAAAATATAATAAAAACATTAATTATTGAATGAAACACTAGTATATATTGATTAACTTGGCGGGTTTGCGATAAGCCGACGTAGCTCAACGGTAGAGCATCTGACCGGCAATCAGAAGGGTGCAGGTTCGAGTCCTGTCGGCGACATTTATCTTTCTCGGAAGGTTTTTTTCAATTTGGATGAGTGTTTCAGGCTAATAATTATTGTTTATAAAAATAATTGTTACCCTTTGCGCTATCCACAAAAATCTTGTCTTAAAAAACTTTAGTTTATCAATTAATTTATACTGATTTATTTCATTTTATGAATATTGTCGACTGACTAACCATCAAGCCATTTCACTTATGCATATTGGCATACTTCTTGCTGCATTCATATTCATACATTCTCTCCTGTTATTCTGACCTCTGACACGGCCCGACACAAGTATTTGATTCACTTTACCAGACCCCGTGCGCCACGCAGAAAAGTCCCAAAATGGACTGTGCTGTAAACCGTTTTCTTAGTTCAGCATTGCTTACTTTTCTGCGCGCTTCCTGCTCGACAGGCGCTAAGCACGGCGAAAATAAAACTCACATCAATCGTTCCAAACGTCTACAAGTATGTAACTAGATATCTATCTCTTGTTGGAACGAAAGAGTGAGACCGCGCTATATGAATTATTCACATTGCTTTCTCGTTCTTCCAGTGGTTTTGACCAGTCAAGGATTGTAAATATAAACAAACAAAAGAACAATTCATAAAACTAGATGGCGTTAGTTCCGTTTACAGCTCGCATACACATCCCTCCAGCATATCGACAACCGGTATGGGTTCGGCGGATTTTAAAGAGTGTTCCCCACAAGATTGTAATACGCAATTTTCATGTTATTTTTGGTTTGACAAGGGGTGACAAAATTTTCGGTTTGACTCAGAGCTGGCCCTGCTTATGGTAAAGTTTTACAACAATTAATTCAAACTCATTCTTAGCACGCATAGATTATTGAAATAACACTTCATTTTAGTGAATTATAACCAGAAACAACTATTTACATCAATAAACAAGCAGAATAATGCGTATAAATTAATTTATAAAGCTTAACTGCCTTACCCATATGAACATATGTGATACGGCAGCTACATTATCGCCTGAACACAACAAGTCGCGTACGTTCAGGTACAAAAAGAGTTATACCCAAAACCCACAAAACATTCGTATAAATCAAATTTGTTCCTGCGTCATCTCGTTTAGTATTTCGAGGTCATTGGAAGCTAACGGATGTGTTCAGGTATTTTCGTATCTCCCATACAACGTTACGTCACTAGTCACACATATTGTTATTGCGAAATAAGCCAAAGGGCGGCCGGTTAATAAAGTTTGAAGTTTTTGCTATTTAGGTTAGTTTCCCCAAATTAAGAACCTGTTTTGTATATGATAAATATTCTGTATTATATTTAAAATAGGTTATTAGATTCTTAGTTTGGGTTTGAAGTAAAACTATACAAACTTATTTTTAAAAACAAAATGGACAAAATAGGTATGTACAACAAGTAGGTACTTACGCATTCATTTCTTTGTTTGAACAAAACGTAACAACTATCACCGTGCATAGAGATATTACCCCTGTAATGTTAAACAGACGTTTCACTCCATATGTATGTTTTTCCTCTTGAGCCACGTCAGGTACCTCCTCATCATCTTCGGTCTAAAATATATACAAACATTTTGAATGTCAAAACGGGTTCATAAGATTACAAAAAAAGGAGGCATGGTATTGTGCAAATATTTTATACATTTAAGGCTGCTCTCTGACGGTCCGGTGAGGAACGAACATTTCACTCGTTACTGCAGACACTGCGCAGAAAAGTCAAGTTTGCTAAATTAAGGTAACGGTTTGCAACGCAGTCCATTGTGGGACTTTTCTGCGCAGTGTCTCCAGTAGCGAGTGAAAAGTTCGTTCCACACCGGACCGTCGGAGAGCAGCCTTAGAGTAATTATATTTTGGAACTCGGGGGAAGTTTGGATCGCGGGGGTCTGTCTACTAAAACCTTAAATGAATTAAAAAATGAAGATACGTTACTGAGACAATGTGCGCGGTTTCACTGAACTGCGGTGGACACACTTGAGACTTACTACGTTTAGTATCATACACACATTTGTTCGTCAAACAAGCTGCCACCAGCTGCCGCAAATGATTTGACAGCGAAAGTAATGCCTTGTGACGACTATTGCTATCTTTAAACAAAGAAACATTAATTTTTTTACAGTAACTCCACACAGGAGACCAAGGAGGAAATAATTTCCCTCAAGTCCTATATCATCTTTGGGGATGCTGTGTGGAGGGTCTTTTAGAGGATAGGAAGGAGTGAACTTGGGTCTTGAAGAGACCCATGTTATAGGATGGAGGAAACACAGAGGCCGGCAGATCAAAACAGAGGCCGGCAGATCAACACATATAAATAATAAAGTTCTTAGTAGGTTTGTGTTTTCCATTTTGAAAATGTTCTACCCAAACAAAACTTTTTCTTTTGAATATGTAATCTGTGGCTAACCTCAATACAACATTCAATGTTTTTCATACTAATTTTAAAATGTTATAGAAACAGTTTTACATGTTGAATTTCATTCAAACTACTCTCCAAACCTTCCGGCACTAATAAGAACAAACTGCGCTATTTTCAGCGAAACCGGTTCGAGTAATTTTCGAGAAAATCGAGGACACACAGCCAAACATTCATTTTTATGTATAGAGAAATAAAAAAAGACATGTGTTACTTTCAAACAGATATTATTATCATTTTCACAAGCGTTCTTAGCTTTAAAACTGAAAACAAGAAAGCGAAACATTTTTTGTTCGATTAGAATGGATATAGCGTGTTTTGTAATTTTATAACGTCATTTGGTAAAACACAGTTTTAATATAAATGGAAAAATATATTTGAATGGTTTGATACTTGCAAAATAGAGGACATTTTAGTCAATTACCCTTTTTTATTTAAGGTTAAATGAAAGGTGATCAAATATTTTAGAAAAAAAAAACATTTTTAGCACTTAATGCTTTTCAATATTGAGATGAAATGTTCGTTGGAGGGCGTGCACACGGAATATGAAATGGAATAAATTATTATTGTGTATTTAAAGGTCAAGTCCTTCAAAAAACCTTATAAACATACTATATATATTAGTTTTACAATAATAAATAGTATTTTGATAAGTTTCTTGAGGGACCTGACCTTTAAATCTACAGCAATAATTAATTCCGTTTCATATTCCTTGTGTACACCCGTCAACAAATAATTCATTTCGATATTTTCAAAAGCATTAAGTGCTGAAAGTGTTTTTTTCTAAAATATTTCAATTAGCGCCATTGCGATTGTGTTTTACATTTTGTTTAGCCTCAAACTCCTTGAACGAACATATTTTTTTATAATTATTAAAGATTTGTGATAATTAAAAAATAAGTATTTATAAACAATTCCTAAGTTATGCCTTTCTAAACTATTCAGCAATAATTGATAAGGGACTTGGCGCTCACAGGGGCCTGTCCACAAATACATTGTTTTCAGATGAAAGTTTTTAATGTTACGAAATAAACAATTCCTAAGTTATGCCTTTCTAAACTATTCAGCAATAATTGATAAGGGACTTGGCGCTCACAGGGGCCTGTCCACAAATACATTGTTTTCAGATGAAAGTTTTTAATGTTACGAAATAAACAATTCCTAAGTTATGCCTTTCTAAACTATTCAGCAATAATTGATAAGGGACTTGGCGCTCACAGGGGCCTGTCCACAAATACATTGTTTTCAGATGAAAGTTTTTAATGTTACGAAATAAACAATTCCTAAGTTATGCCTTTCTAAACTATTCAGCAATAATTGATAAGGGACTTGGCGCTCACAGGGGCCTGTCCACAAATACATTGTTTTCAGATGAAAGTTTCAATGTTACGAAATAAACAATTCCTAAGTTATGCCTTTCTAAACTATTCAGCAATAATTGATAAGGGACTTGGCGCTCACAGGGGCCTGTCCACAAATACATTGTTTTCAGATGAAAGTTTCAATGTTACGAAATAAACCATTTTTTTAAATAAATAAAAATATTATCAAACTACTTAACACATTCGCTGAGGGAGACCTTTAACAATTGACTACTGTTGTCCAGGTCGCTCGATAGTACAGGGGCCCGAACCTCAGGCTCATGACTGAGGGTGGGCTGCCCTATCAGCGAGTGTAAAAACCCCACCGCTGCCGATTCGTGACCGGAGGGGATCCAGCCATAGCGTTTGGGGCGCATTGTAGGTGGGATGGATTCATACGTCCGTCAGTCCTGGATACCCTGACCCCCAATTTCCTACCCACCTTTATACTTAATCCTTCCCTTTCCTCCAAAACCCCCAACAAAAATATAAAAATGCAATCACAAAATTTAAATAACAGTATCATTACAGTGGCGAGTAGTAGGCGTCCCCGGCGCAGGCCAAAAATGTTGGTGAATTTTACCATCATTCGAGGTCTGCACAAAATTTTTAATTCTGATCACCATCACCATCAATCTCAATGCCCAAACCTTCTATTCCTCTCCGAAACACAAAATGCTGAGCCTCCTGACGCCTCCTACCTGGGACTGTCCGGGCTTCACCCTCGTAGGCAAGTTCAGACCAAAAGGAGGTCTTTCTTTGTGTAGCCAAGCTGATGTCAACTGTGTGCGACTGTTGAGTATGGAAAATTTGAAAAACAGATTTGTCGTAATGTGGGTGCGCGTTAGTCTTGCCAGTACGGTAAGATTTTACGCGTGTTTATACCGCTCACCAAACCTCAGCGAATCAGACACATCCGACCCATTTAAACATTTGAGCGAAACTATTGATGATCTCTTACCCCGCTACCCTTCGGCCGAGTTTGTTGTTCTGGGGGACTTCAATGTTCATAATGAACCGTTGTCGAAGTTCTCATGTTCAACGAACTCGGCCGGCCGACAGACAGAATTCTTTGCCCTTTGCCATCGATTGGAGCAACTGGTTCAGGAGCCTACGAGGATTCCTGTTGTCCAGACTCACTGTTCCAATCTGTTATACCTATTTTTAACTACCGAGCCACGTGATTATGGGATTGATGTCACAGCGCCTTTAGGATTGTCCGACCACTGCCTGGTGATGACATCAATCCCTATTAACTTCAGACTGCTAATCGAGAGGCTGAAGAGAAAATGTGGCACTATAGGTCAGCAGATTGGTTCGGTCTGCGGGCGCATTTTAATGCTTTCCCATGGTCAGCTGTCTGTTTTCAGACTTCGGATCTTTCCAGATGTGCTCAGGAAATTGGTGAAGTCATCACATCTTTGGATGGATGGTTTGATTCAATCAACCGTTAAACAAAGCCGTGGTTCAGTCGACAATGCTCCGAAGCAGTTCGACGAATAAACACAGCTTACCGAGCCTACAACACATCTCGAATGTCAGAAAACAGATCAGCATATAACAAATTGGCAAAGGAAAGTAAGAGAATCATCAATAGATCAAAATTTGAGCACGACCTACAGATCAGCAAAAAGCTAGCTGCCTGCCCGCATGGCAGCAGAGCGTTCTGGTCGCTAGCGGGCTCCATAGGTCGCAATTTCTGCAAATCCAGCCTGCCGCCTTTTACCAGACTCGACGGTTCACTAGCAAACACTGCCACCGCAAAGGCCAACCGTTTAGGGGAAATGTTTGCAGAAAACTCGGCCCTCGATGATCGGGTTGCCATCTCGCCGTCGGTTCCTCACTGCGGTTTCTATATGAAATAGTTGAGGATCTGGCATCGGAATGTACTCGCGTCTTACGGGGGCTTGATGTTAATAAAGCTAGTGGGCCTGATGGAATACCTGACCTGGTATTGCAGAGGTGTGCTGCAAAATTACTCCAATTTCGACAAAGCTCTTTAAAATGTCCCTGAAATGTGGCTCTGTGCCCTCTGGTTAGAAAAAAGCGGTCATTCACCCTATACCTAAGAAAAGTGACCGCTCCAACCCAGCCAACTACCGCCCCTAGCGATGACATCAGTTCTGTCCAAGGTGATGGAACGTGTGATCAATGACAAACTGCTCACATACCTCGAGAAGAACA
>JAHDVE020005767.1:0-29031 GCA_022606495.2 Halesus radiatus | reverse complement strand
TTTTGTTACACTATATGAATCATGTCTTATTTTTATATACTCTCTGTAAAAAAAATTATTATATTAAATAAAAAAAATAAAAAATAATAAAAATATTGCACTTTACTTAAAATATATAAATATTTCTACATGTTTCGATAGCATGATGATAGCATTGCTATCGAAACATGAAGAAATATTTATATATTTTAAGTAAAGTGGTATATACAAAGTGTATTTTCAATTATATACTTATTGTTCAGTTTCAGTAGGCAAAACACAATAATTATAGTAATGGGGGAAAAATTCTCCAGAATGAAGAGTCGTGATTTTTTTTTTACTTACTTTAAACGTATTTACAAGTGGCTTGAGAACAAGAACACTTGTGGATATTAGTACTATATTATCATTACAATAAAGTATATAAACAATCCGTTGAAAATAACTTTTTTTTTTTTTACTGAATTTTTACTTATTATGTAATTGTGGTAAGTAAAAAGCGGTAGATTATTTTACTGTGTTTATAAGTTTAAGAAGATTTTTCCTCTTTCCAATTTTATTTTACATACAAAACAGATTTTAGAACAATAGAAATACTAAAAATCTAACAAAAAAACTCTAATCTAACTTAAAAAATGTAGGTTATAATAACGCCGCCATAAAGTGAAAGACAGCGCGGCAGGAGAACGTATTTCAAAATTATAGATAGAAACACATAGCATGTTCGTAAATGTAAGTATAAACGCAGTAATTTCAACGTACTAACTGCGTTTTTACTTACAGCGATGAAATTGCGATAACATCCTATAGAAGTAAAGTACCTACGTCAAAAGCCCGAAATATCAGATAATAGTGATTTAAATTGTAAAATTTTTGATAAACTGCGTTCGTAAAGTAAGTAATAATAAAATATACGTGTTAAGTATGTACGATACACCTATAATTCTTAATAATCCGTGGAATGCATTAATCTATGATATTTAGAAATTTATATCTTCCGTATACAGTTTTTTTATATAAATACCACACAAGAGTCCCAAACTGCTCCCAACCGTCTGGAGCCAGTGAGACTATGGCATTCCCAATTGGGGAATGCTGTGAGGCTGAAGGTATTGGGGAGGGGAAGGAGAAGGGGGAGAGCAAGGTAAGGAAAAGGGGAAAAGGTTGTAGCCAACAGGATAAATTGGCGTGCATGTATGAATAAACATTGTATTTTTTTATTGTTAGCAGAGAACACCTACAAAATACAATCACCTAAAAAAAAAAACGAAAGAAAATTTGATTTTTTTAAGAATGCGTTCACAAACGAAAACGCGATTTTTGTCTTCATTTCTTGAGTCATTAAAATGTTAGTTCAACATTCTTTCTACATATGGCATCGCAAAGGATAATTTTGGATGATAGTTCTGAAACGTAGCGGTGGTGTAGGAAACTAAAAAGGGGATATTTTATAAAAAAGCTAAAAACCTTTGTTGGAGGTATAAAATTATGTATCTAATTTCAGAACGAATAATTCATTGTTTAGAACATTAATCTGTAAGCAATGCAGGCAGTGTGTTTCATAACCTCTAGCGCAAGCAGTATGCGGATGCAAGGCTCTACGTTGTGTATCCCACTAAAAAATGTTCTTATTTTTTCTTTGTCTTTTATATTTTAAATATATTAAAATCACTTTGTAATCATGACTCCATATTAATAAAGTGGTGATTACAAGGTAATTTTTAATTATTTTATTAATAATGACGCCACAAAGTGAATACCAATCTTTTGAAGAAATTTTACATTTTAATTTATTTTATTAAAGTAGGCACGGCTTTACATCCTACAGAAACTTCACGCCACTGGATATAAGATCTATTTATAGTAAAAAGAATCAGAAAAATCCTTACAACCAAAAATGTATGAAAAGAGTTTTCGACTACCAAATCAACACGGAATCATTTTCCCTTTAACTTTCGATTGACATCTTCGAGTAAACATTCAATAAAAATTCACATACACATATTTAACATTCAATTTTCTCCTTACTTCTCCCTACGAATCGGGAGTTATTTCCTGTCATGTATTTGCGGTTTCTTCCGGGAAAATTTCATTTCAAAATGAGCTTTGAAAACGTTCTTTACAAATTTGAATTGTTGTAGATGAGCCCTTCGAGGCATTCAAATTTCCTCCCGTCGCAATGGGAAGCCGATAAAGAAATCTGATCTTTTGTATCTTCTGACCCTTAGCCTTTTCAAGAAGCCGTTCTGTTCAATCGATTTCAGGAAATAATTAGTACGGCCAAATTCGAGTTTTATTACAATCGGTTAGAATATTTGTTTCAGGAACTGGACAATACATTATTATGAAACAAACGATATCCTTATATTTGAGTTATTCCTTCTAGAATTATTTCGTAATTTTTAACAAATTAATGGATTTATATAAAATGAGATATTAACTGGTTTCATTATATACATGGTGAGAATCAAACCACTGATGCCAACGGTTATCGTTAGAATGCGATGTGACATTTATTAACTTAAATTTATTTCATTTATTGGAACATAAGCAGTATTACTAATATAATGTATGATATAAAGATGATGAATAAAAAGAGACCAATTATAAATGTTAAAAGAAAATAATAGTAATTATAAAAACTAAACCGTGAATGTAAAAACTAAAAAAAAGTAACAGAACTAAGTAAGAAGACAACATATAATAAGAGTAAAATGATAAAATGTTCAATAACGTTTATTTTAATATTTTATTATTTTTTTTATTTATTAATCAATTTTTTGATACATACCTTTATGGAAACATAGGCACAAATGTTATAAACGTTTTATATATATTTTTTTCATATTCAGTTATACACATATTTGAATACATACATAAATAAATTTATGTGTATTGCATATACAGCAAAAAATCCCACATAGGCAAGGCCAGTGCGTAGGTTTACATGGTATAAGTGAATACGAATCCGAAGGTCGCGGGTTCAAATCCCGGCGTGCGCAAGTAACTTTTATTTAAGTAATTTATATTGATTAATTGATAAACTAAAGTTTTTAAGACAAAATTTTTGTGCATAGCGCAAAGGGTAACAATTATTTTTATAAACAATAATTATTAGCCTGAAATACTCATCCAAATTGAAAAAACCTTCCGAGTAAAGATAAATTTATATTGTTTCACAATTAATTCATTTAAAAATAATATACAGTATATTTGCGCACGTTCCAGAGAGGAAGATACTCTCAGTATTGCCCTGGTGAAAGACCACCATTCAGAATTGAAACGTTGCTTGATATGACTTTTAGTCGTGTTTGGTGACCAGATCTGAATAGCCAGCTATTTCCCCACCTTACTCTTCCTCTTATCCTTCCATCCACAATACCTTCAGCCTCACAACAATCCCCAAATTGGATATGCCATAGTCTCACTGGCTCCAGACGATTGGGAGCAGTTAGGACTCTTGTGCGGTATTCATGTAAAAAAAGGCATTAATTACGAAATCCTTAAATCCTTAATATTAATAATAGTGATAGTCCTCTTTTAGATATTTTTCCCGTGAATCTCTGTATTCCTCCAGAATACCCCCTATTTTCCCTTTCCCCTTGGTCAGCTCCCACTCCAACACCTAAATAATCATGTATGTCTATCATTATTTTGTATCTTAGTTTAGTCTTAATACATTCTGATGAAGGGCACTTCCGAATTAAATTGAAGTGGTTCAAGACAAATATATTCGTTGATGTTATAATTATGGCAAGCCACACAGTAAAAGTTTTTTAACGTTCCTCGTCAGTACATATAATTTAATAGCGGCGATGATGGCAGGGCTGTCGATTAGGTGGTTAATGATTCTATATAATACAACTAGGTCGGAAATAATTCTCATATCAGACATCGTAATCTGATGCACCCGATTCATCAAATTTACTATGTAAAATTAATTCTTAGGGATAGAAATTTTTGAGCTTAAAATTTCTATCCCTAAGGAATTTGTGCTGAAACCGTTCTTCAGAGTGTACTTCATACAAAGGGTACAAAATAGGTGAATTATATTGGCTTCTTACTAATGAAGTGTACAGCGTTCTCATACAATCTAAATACTCGCCATCAATTAAAGTTCTGCAAAGGAAGCCAAGTATCTTTAAAGGCTTGTTAGTTATGTCGTTAATGTGTGTAACGATTGTCAAGTTTTCATCGAATATTACACTTAAGTCCAGAATTTGTGACACAGGTGTTAATTTACTTTTATTTAATGTATATTCATTATGGTTTGACTATTGCACTTCAACGTGCTGACCAAAGTGGCAAAATTTCTAGTTTGGAAGATACTGTCAATGCATTCCTTACAACTTATACCATAACAAGATTCCGCATCAGGGAATCCCCGCTGCCACAGGTATTAATGAACCAAAAAGATAAAATAAATTTTAGCACACTTAAAACATTTTTTTTATTGTTCCATGGCTCCCCACAGTTAAAAAAATTAATTGAAAGATATTAGAAAAAAAACATATTTTACGAAAACAATATTTTTAATCGCTTTTTAAAACACCTCCGATCCCCTCAACGTTCTCTTATCATTGCACTCAAATTCTCATAAAATTTTCCATTTAAATCAGCGGCAGCGCGCGGCCGCGTTTTTAATATCACCAAAAACCGTAACTCCCTCTGTTCATTTACCGGGAATCGTGAACAGTGGAGAACAAGCTATAATTCACTTGATACCCGCGAGTCGCCGCTTTCCGCTAGCTCCCGCTGTTGTACCTATACCCAGTACTGTACAGTAGCAGGGCTGGAGATTCAGATCATGATAAGGCGTGGAAAGAAACGGTTTTCCGGTTTTTAAGGAATGATAACGGTTCTGGATATACAGGGATGGCAAAACAACTGTTATGTAAAAAATTGAGCATTATTAAAAAAAAATACTAATATCAAAATCATGCCTTAATAGTCTGCGTGGATTCCATTGGGAACCAAAAAATATTACAACTTTTTATAAATCTTTGTATTCGAATCCGCATGGGTCATCTTTAGAAGCGTTGTAAAAATCTATTAATATTACTCACTTTCAGAAAGATTATTTTTTTAAACCTCTGCGTTAAGAGTTCATTCATTGGTCGTGTCCAGAAGGGTCGCACAACCGCTCCCAACTAATGTATCAATAATTAAGCCGTCAAAGGGGTATAAGTAAGTGTACGAAATCAATTCTGATTATTATACCATACTTTTCGTCTAGTTTAGTGATAATGGCAAGATTCTGACTAGGTGAACATTATCAATTCGTAACATTCGCATGGTTAGACATTCCGTCGTTTTCGTAAAAAATCGTCTCAAGGATAATACTAGAGGTGATTTTTGATTAACTCCGCTTATTTTTCGAATCATCGCTGTTTGCAAATAATGTATATTTGGCAATTTAAAGCATTCATCAAGAATATCACGATGTGAATGTGACCGGATTCGTGTCCCGTTTTATTATTTTTTCTCTCTAGAATCGTAATTTAAGATTGGATATTTTAGGGCCAGCTTTATAAACGAACTACCAAATTTTTGTGACGTAATGAACCGTTTTGTTAACGGACTGTTATCCATCCGTTTTTATTTTTATTTTGAATAATTGCCATTTGCTTGTCACAACTTCTATTGCTCGACAAAGAATTCCTTTCATAAAAGAAAATTATTTATTCACTTTTTAATTAAAATAGTGTACGTTTTCAAATAAAGGATCGTCGATCAACAACTGACGGTTGTCAAACGACCGGTAAACTGACGAACGTTTAAAAAACGGCAAAATCGGACGGTAGACCAAATATTAGTTAAAAATGGTATCGAGCGTTACAAAAGAAGGGTTATAAAACCAGCCTCTAATGGTTTACCAACGAAAAAAAGAAAAATATAGTTTCTTGTATTTTTTCGGCATTCACTATATAGCAACTTCTGGACCTTTTGTTTGGAAGTTTTATTTACTATGTACTTTTGCTATTTTTGATTTATTAAATTCGCTACCAGTTTCGACACAACCGTGCCATTCACTTGCGTTCTTAAAACAAAAAGTTTTAGCTAGTGCATGCACGGTTGTGTCCAAACCGGTAGCGAATTTAATAAATCAAAAATAGCGAAAGTACATAGTAAATAAAACTTCCAAACAAAAAGGAAAAAATGTATTTGTCTTGTAAATTTTTATAGAATTGTTCGACTAATTTGGGAAGTTAGCTACTGTAATGAATTTTACATTAAAACTACCCATATTACATTTTCATCACTTAGATTCATGAAAAATCACCGGAAAGAAATGTCTTTTACATTAGCATTTTCATTTACACAAAATAACTTGTGATATCCCTGTTCATCTGCTCCCTACAGGGATCCTAAGAAGGAGGGCAAACAATAACAAAAAAGGAGGCCCTGGGATGAAAAATTTAAGGCCCTGATAGCAGTCACTCAAAGGTACAGCCTGTTGCTGCCTGTTTTAAACGAAAAACTTTTTAGTGTTTTAATCCTCGCGTGCGGGCGAATATTAAATTATTATTATAGAAATTTTCTAGATTAAAACGTGTATCCGGCGTTTAAGTGGGTGTCCCTGCCGCAGACAAAAGATTTTCTTGATTGTTTCGTAAAACATTTTATGATTCTCTATTGTTATGCGTTTTATGTTATTAATTCTACGTATTTCATTATAATTTAAAGTTCTGAGGGGAGGATTGGATTTCTGAGTAATATTGGTTTGTGAAATATTTCCAACTCGTAATATTTAAATAATATTATTTTTAAATAATAGACAAATAGACTGTCCGTTGGTAGACCAAGATTAAATTCCTTTGCATAGACCAAAAACTCACAACTTCGCCATTAGAATTTTTTAAATATTATACTCGTATGAAACAATATGGACTTGATTTTTGCATTTTGCATTCATGCAAAAATTTTCAATCTCAATCTGCCAGCAAACACTGTCGTTGTATGCTCACGACATATTTATTGTTTTTATTTATTTATTTGTATATATGGCACAATATATGCCATATAAAGGTATTAAAAGGGTAAATACAACAACAAAAATAAATCATTTTAAAAAACCACAAGTTCTTGATGTCAGACAACTGTATATCAGGAAAATTATATTACACGCACATAAACGACGTCACCTCTACTCATCTATCGAACACGATCCACAATACCAGACACTCAAGAAGTAATCCAAATAAAAACCATGACATCCCTTGCTCAAAGACAATTTTCATACTTAGGACCGAAATTGTTCAATATCATACCCGATATATGGAAAATGAAAAGTACAAACGTCCTGCGTAAACTGATCAATGTTTAGCTTCTCCATTTAGGAAGTGTCAAAAGCGAACATGTGCTGACTAATAGATATGTACAATTTTAAATAAAACCTCCATATGTTATTTATTATTACTCTACACCAAACTAAAAAATGCATATAATACTTTAAAAACAAAACAAAACAACTCATAGAATAAAGGAACCCTTTCTATATAGAAGAATTGTTTTCCAGTTGGCTTCTAACGATTAATGCATAAAGTACAGCATAAAGTAATTTGTAATGTTTATATACTTTTATATTGTTAATTGACCTGAATATCTCTGAAATCTATGTATCTCCATTAAATCATAATATATTGGTTATTATAAAGTGCATTTCCCAAAATTTTAAGTACATAATTTTGTGCGAATTAAGTAGACAAAAATACAATTATTTTTTATATTCTTTATTTGATGCAGTTAGTTAAGTTATTTATATTGATATGAGTTTTAGCTACATAAACAGAAACAAAATTATGAAATCGATATATGTGTTAAAAAAAATTACAATTCGAAAACACTGAAAAAATACTAACTTATAAATTCTGTCCCTGCCATAATAGAGATTATTTTTATCTTCTTCACCTGACATACTTACAATTATTTTTTAATGATTTGCACTTCAAGAATGCTAATTGGTAGGTACTTATTCAAGAAGGTTTAGTTAGGTTAGGTTAGGTTAGGTTAGGTTAGGTTAGGTTAGGTTAGGTTTTTTTTTTTTCTTTTTCAAATGTTTTGTATTACGAGTCCTGAAATCTATTATTTTTACGACCGCCAGTTACTCCAATGATTTTTTTTTATTTGATATAAATATCTGTATAGCCTAGATTACGTTCGGAAGAATTTAAAATGAATTAATTCTGTACAGTACTATATATTCGAGGCCACTAGTGGGGTTCCTTAAGAGTCCCACCTCGGCCCAATATTATTTTTATGAAAACTTCAATACATATACATTAGCGATATAACTAACAAGGCTTTACAGATGCTTGGTTTCCTTTACAGAACTTTAAGGGATTTAAAGTTATAAGATTTTATGAGAACGCTCTACATGGACTAATTGACAGCTTTTCCATCATCGCCAGTATTAAAATACATGTACCGACAAGGAATACAAGACAAATTGTAACATTTTTCTGCAACACGTACACAACCAATTATCAGTCAAACTCACTAACCAATAGAATGCATGATCTGGGCAATGAGTTAGGGGGTATTGTTGATATATTTTGTCGCTCGGTGTAAAGCGTTATCTATACCAACACTTATGAATCCAACAAATTGTTGTAGCTTGGATAATGTAGCGTTAATAATTTGTGTCATAATCTTCTTTTAGTTTTCTATTTTATGTTACTATTAAACGTTCAAAAAAAAAGTTCCTTTCTTTATGGTTTGAAATTGCTATGTACTTAAAATTTTTGATAGATCATTACATTATCTTCTAAAAATCCATGTATAGGCCCAGATGGGCGTATAATTAAATACATATATAAATAAACAATATGCAATAAATAACAAAAGGCTAATGGTATACATTCAAATTTAAAAAAAAAATACGTTTTTGAACGCACAAGAAACACTTTTACACGAATTTGAATAATTTGCATCCCCGTTCTAATTAACTTGTCTAATTCACGATCCACGCGCAGCGTAGAATCAAAGATTTGACAAAGAACAACTTAAAACAAGAAAGGGCGTCCGCCGAAAGCTGGCAGTAGCGGCGATACCGGCCATGGTGGCCAGCTCTACCCGGCTTGTAGTATTTCTATCACGTAACGGCATAAAAATGGTCGGACTTTCTATTTTATCCGCCGTAATTCCGGCAATAAAGGGGCCGGGACCTGCCCGGCGCAGTTTAACTCTGAAAAAGAGACATTCCGACATTCAAATGGGAAAATAAATAAATACGAGAGATGCGTAGATGCCGGGGGAGGATAAGGAGACTTTGGCGGCTCTCGGCGGGCCGCACATAGGGCCAGGTGCCGCGGCCAGTGAGACAAAATTAAATTTTAAAAAAAATTACCTATTTTATGCTAATACCGCGACATTTAAAGGGGAAACTAGGTAATACGACAAACTTTTCGAAATAAAACTTATGGTCAGTATGTTCATACATCACTGTTTACATAACGTTACCTCGCCTTTACCTTAACATTTCATTACCTTTACATTTCATTACCTTAACATTTCATTACCTGTAAAATTCATTACCTTTATATTTTATTACCATTATATTTCATTACGTTTACATTTCATTACTTTTAAATTTCATTACATAAACATTGCATTACATTTAAATTTCATTACCTGTAAATTTTATTACCTTTACAATTGATAACCTTTACATTTCATTACCTAAACATTTCATTACCCTTTAATTTCATTACCTGTAAATTTCATTACCATTACATTTCATTACCATTATATATCATTACCTTTACATTTCATTACCATTACATTTCATTACTTTTACATTTCATTACTATTAAATTAAATATCTATATTGACATTCAGCTAAAACGTCGTTTGAGGGTGTAAGTTATTCCCAAAGAAAAACTAAATAAATCATCGCCCCGGAGAGTCCGTCTAGTTTTAAAAACATTTTTATATCAAATTTTTTTCCTGTTCCCACTTTCAATCTCACAAGCTTTAATCGTATTTGGGCAATCATAAAAACAAATTATGAAATTGATACGAAAGTTCATTCCGGATAAATTGAAATTTATTTGTAAAGGATTATATTGATGAATTATTTTCCCAGCGTATATTAGGGTGAAATAGGCGAATGCGCGTAATAGTTGATCTGAGTTAGTACTACAAAGCAAAACACATCGCTCGGTAAAGCTCAAAGTTACTAGGAATCTTGGGGTACGGCATTCAGTCTCACAACATTTCCAACTGGGACTGTGACAATGCCGTTTTTCGAAATATTTAAATTAAAAATATCAATGACTTATTATAATTGTACAATGAGGGAATAGCGCAAATGTGTGATTATCAGTTTATAAGTAATCACCACAGCTTGATAATGCCTTCGGAAGTCGAAACAGCTAATAAGCGTAATAATAATTACCTAGTTTAACTTTTTTATATGTAAACCGTCTTTAAATTTAAGAATAATAGTTATTTTCCAAAAACACTTTTTTTTTATCTTAACCTTTGACGCGCCGGCGTGTCCGACTGGTAACACAAACGGTATTCTTTATTTTTGTTTGATTTTCGACTTTGAAAAATGTTCATAGCTTACTAAATTAAACTATATTTGTTGCCAACAAAATAATAAATCAGATAGCAATTCTTGCTTTTCGTGTTTTGACTCACCACTTGTTGGGAACTTTTTTTTTGTATTTGCATATTTAGCTTTATGGAAATATAATAAAACTTTAAGAATATTATCGTCCTTAATTTATTTTTTAAATTATTGGAGAGTTTTTTCTCCTTCTCTGAATACAAGTACCTATTCTGGGGAAACTACTAATGATAGATATATACAATTTTTATAAATATATAAGAAAATTATCCGGTAAGACGGAACAATTTACAAAAAGTATCATTTTGCAAAAAAATAGTAAGTTATTACGAAAATAGGCTCAGCGGGTGCACAACGGGCCGCGCGCAGATTTACCGTCGGCACAGGACGGAATAAATAGACCATAGAAGCTCGGCGTTCCAAAGGTTCTTTAAATTTAACTTGAACAACCGGTGCAGTGCAATAGGGTAATTTTACGGTTGTTTTTAAATTTAAAAAAAAATATATGATAGCGTTATCAAAATTTTTCATAATGTTCACGAATAGATTATTTATCACAATTGAAAAGGTACCACTTATGATTTGCCGGCAAAACGATATGTTCGTTTTTGTTCATGAATATAGCGTTGTTGACGTCACGCCGGCCAACCTTGAAAGCTTCCCGGTGACAGTTGTCTTACCAGCCAGTAGCATTTTTAACACGGCCGGTTCAGACTGTTTAGGAATGTGCGATTTTAGATCGTTTTAAAAATCAGTAGTTGTTATGAATTAAAATTTGCAAATGAAATATGAAACAGAAAAAAACAAATAAAATAGATATAAATGTAACGGTCGCATCTAGGACACGAATCCAGAACATCTCGTTCTATTATAATTGAGCTAATGCTCGTTGTTCTCCATCATTTTTATCGATATCATACCAAAATTTAAGAACTGTTAATAATTAATTAATTCTCATTTATTTTTGGCGGACCGTTACCTTTTATTTTTTGTTTTTTGTTTTCAGTTCTATGTTTCATTTGAGAAAAAAAATCTACTAAAATGCGGTCCATTGGCAATAATAAGTAATTTATACATATTTTTAGCACGATTATCAGAAAAAGTTTTTTTTTTTAAATAGTTCATATATTTCTTTCGGTTTCCCTAGTTGGTGAAAATACCTCATTGAGTAGACGTAAAATTCAGCCACACATCACTGGGATGCTGCCACTGACATCAAAATTAATAGATTTGCCCTAAGTATGATTTCGATGGCTGGAGGCAATGTTTAAGTGACACCCATTCTAACATCAGCTTAGTTCACAGTCGTCCACGTTTGTTTCGAGTGATTTTGACTGGGAAAAGCAAATTATAATTATAAAAAGGGTGAAACTCAATACCCTAACAAAATATTAGGTTTTGTAACAAGCCGAACCTTTTTACTTTGTTGCTGCTTTACTTAAATTGGCGGTACGCCTAGCTCGCCCTACGCCCCTCTTATGTTGGTTTCTCCCCCTTGCGTGTTAGGGCAACTCTATGTATTATTTGCTCTGTGGATGACACAGTCCCACCGTGCGGCTCAAACGGTACAGAAACTGTGGCCTCTGCTTTTATAACCCCAAATCCACTATTAGCGGATGAGGGCGTTTGAGGCCTTCCCCGACGCTTAGAGTCCAACTACACTGCCGCTGTTATCTGCGAATGAGATTATTCCAGATTCAACTGTCTGACTATCTCAGTTTCCGATGCGACCTTGCGAGGAGCAATGAATTCTTTTATGAAGCAGATATAATCATTACGTTTTATAGGATGCGAGGTTAGTAAAACTCCATAATGATAAAAATGTATTTTGCCGAAAGCTGAAAATAATGTTATGGTATTCATAAAATATAATTACGTATCGTTACTTCCATAGTAACCTTGTGTAATGGCTTGGAGTTAACTATATGTACATTCTGAATAAGTGTCAAATTCGATCGATACGTTACACTGACACACTTCAAATCTAGAATCATTTTTCATATAATATTCTATAAATTTGGGTAAATAATTTAGTTGTACCAGTGGCGTGCAATCCATAAAGGCTGGAAAGCTGCAAAACATTTTTTTTTTAAATCAACTAATTTCTGAACCAATGTATATGTGTATGTATATTAATATGAACTAAACTTATCAATTTGACTGTCCTAAAACGGGATTTGTTCCTAGTTGGACAGTCAAAGCCTTCTTAAATATTTTTGTAAAATAACATGTGTTCCAAATAAATATTATTATTATTATTATTATTAATGTATGTTACTGCAGTTTTTATTTATTTATTTTAATTTCATTAAATTTAATCATCTCACTAGGACAATCCTGTGTTGATATGAGCGGCTATACAATTTAATAATAATCAGTAAATACTAATAAGTAAATAATAGTAAATAAATAATAAAAATTAGATTGTAATAATTAAATATTAATAACCATATAATAATACACATTAAATATTAACCGCCCTGTCTTTGGGTTATTTTTCAAAAAGTAAGTAAAAGAACATCGGGTTTTTTTCCACGTGCTTGGAGTATTAGCGGCGTGACTTGTATGGGAGAATACGAAAACAACCGAACACATCCGTTAGCTTCGGCTTACCTTGGCATACTAATAGCGATAACGCAGGAACGAACTTGATGTATACGACGTATCACGAACGTTTTGTGGGTTTTTGTTATCGTTATTTTTCAACCTGAACGTACGAGATACGATTTGTTGCGTTCGGGCGATGATATAGTGGCCGTATCACGTACGTTCGTATGGTTAGGGCGGTTAAGTAAATATCCATGAATTTGGTACGTAACTTATATGCTCATTTATTAGTTTGCCACAAAAATAAGCGGAATATGATAATGAAATAGTCATTTTCAAATATTGAATGCACAGCCTTCCCTTCACCAACCTACGAGTTTTTAATTTTTTTTACATATATTTACGGTTTGGTTGAAAAATTGGAATACACATTACAAAAAAAACTATCAGGCAATTTTCCGCAAGAGTTTTCAAAAGTAGCTGGAAACAACTTTATTGTTGTTTCGCATAAATTTCTCGCATTATCCACATTCATATATGCTCACATGTTATTGCAAATCTTGATTAATTTTAAGGTAAAACATTTTATTTTCATATCCAAATCATTAAGACCTGTAACAGCCTCCGAGCGGAATCTGATCATATTCCCGAAGAAGTTAAAAAAAAACTAATTAAAATTCATTGCCCTGTTTATTATGATAATTGTGTATTCTTATTGTTATTACGATGTTTAACTCTTGCACCAAACTCAAGAGCCAGTTCTCTTTATTTGCGTAATAATACTTGAAATATATCTTAGGTATTATCCTAGTACAATTATTATAATATTAATAAAAATATATTAATGCGAAAGAGAGAGGAAGCACGCTATATAAATTGCGCGTAAGGGGTCTTAGATAAAATTTATTTGAACGATTGGAAATGAATAAACGAACGAATGATCCTAATAGAACATTAATTAATATAGTAAGGAAAATTATTTATACACCACTTCTACGTATGTTCACACGATCAAAACAATATAACAAATTTAAATAAATCAATTAAGAAAATATTGTCATTTAAATGCGGGGAAAGTAAATTATAAATTATTTTCTAACTAAATCGGTTTTACCGTAAATAAATTATTTTAAACACCGCACAAATTGAAATTGGGTGGAAGTAAATAAAATCATAAAGTAAGTCGTCCCAGTGTGGATAAATCACATTTTGAAAATGGCCTTCAACACCGAAATATCTGTCACGATAATAAAAACTAAAATACTTGAAGAACTTGAAAAATGTATAATTAATTTGATTTACACTATATTAAAAAAAAACATGTATTTACTTTTTCAACTAGAAATCTGAATAAAGATTATTTTAAAAAATAACAAATATTTTCAAGTACAGTTTTATAGTTAATTCAGATAAGAATAGTTTTATCACACATATTCTTTGAAAATTGTTTTCATTCAGCTTTGAGTCATGCGTCATACCTTTCACGACTAACGACCGTTGTTCGCAATCCTATATAGCCGAAATTTTGCCTTAACACAACTCCAATTTATTAACAATCAAATTCATGATCAAGTTAGGAGATCGATTCAACTGGATTGATTTGACGGTCTCCGTGATTGAGTTTTACGATCCTTGATAACGAATCCGGAGCTCGCAAGTAAATTTTATTTGATTTTTTTTTTTTTGTTTAATACGTTTTTTTTTAAAATAAGTATACAAATAAAACATGATTCATACAGTGTAACAAAAAACACAACACAGCTCTTCCTCACCATAAAAAAACACGCTTCTTGTGTTTGGTGAGGAATTTCGCTTAAATAATAAGATCATAACATAAAACATTGTTGTAAATACGAATTAGTCGTGTAAAATTAGTAAGTTATAAATAGTAAAAGTATTAAAGAAAATAAAAAAAAAGAAAACGCAAGGTTGAAAACTAAAATACAAAAATTTAATAATAATATAAAATAATAATAAAAACTTACAGCAGTTTGATATAATTTCTTGATTTGTTAGAATTTGTTGCATATTTTCTATGATTTTTAAGATTTGAAGGAAGATTGTAATAACAAGTTATTCCCAGATAGAGGTATTTGTTTTTACGTATGTTTAGTGTTGAATTGTGAGATTTTAATGTTATGCTGAAATAAATATTTTCAAAATGCTTTAACAAGTTCACAAATATGTGTTTTCCAATTAAAATTAGATTGTGTTGTTGCATAATTTAATCATTTAAAAAAAAAGTTGTATATTTGCTGCACGTTCCATAGTGGTAGATACTGTCAGTATCACCATTCAGCATCGACTAGTTGCTCTAAATGGTTTTAGATGTATTTGGTAACCAGTTTTGAATAGCCAGGTAATTCCCCACATTCCTCTTCCCCATCTCCTTCCTCTCCTCAATACCTTCAGCCTCATAACATACCCCAATTGGGAATGCCAGTCTCACTGGCTCCAAACGGTTGAGAGCAGCTGGGACTCTTGTGTGGTATCACAAAAAAATAGAAAAAGCTCCGTCCAAGGACTAGTCATGTTAACTATTTTCAACAGAGTGGACAAATGTCAGCGAAATTTCAATTTTATTCAAAACATACAAAAAACATGTTTTTTGTATGTTTTAAATAAAATTGAACTAATATACTAATTATAAGTTATGTTTTTGCTTATTTCGTCAAATGTAAAAAATGTTAAACTAATTTTGAAACGTATTATGAATACATACATTTCTAAAATATAAAATATTGATTTATGTATAACAGTATTTAGAACAATATATATGTATTCTTAATAAACACGATATTTACTCATCGCTGTTAATTTAACATTGATAGCATTTACTTTGGTGTCATTTTATTGACTATAATGAAAGTGTTTCGAAACAGGCGAACAGATCGTTGCTCAATAAAACACTTGGCTGATCAATGCCTCAGATCGATCAATCTAAAATTAAAAAAAAAAACGGTCATGCTGTCATAAATTGGTATCAGACCTTCATTGATAGCCATTGCTTCATTTTCATTGAGATAATTTTTTTATTAAAAGCTTTCATTCGTTCAGGAATTCAGTCCTCCTCCAAAAAAAAACGTATTGCACGCTTTCAACCTAAAGTAATATTTAGTCTAGACAAAAATTAATCAACCCGTTTCATAAGTCACACATGGAAAAAACAATAAAACAGTGTCTACCATTTCGACGAGTATAAAAACTTCCATAAACTTACAGCAATTTCTAAAAGCTTGATCCTCTCCCCTTTCTCCAATGCCATCCCGATTTTGTACTTTACCGAAGAACAACAAGACTCCGTCATCTCAAATCACGTATTAGAAATGTACAAATACAAAAATTGCTGACGCAAATAAAATGAGATACCTTTGTGTCGACTATCAAAAAGAAAATCGGGAGAAATTCAATGATGCAAGAACTCGTACACCTGGTAAAGGACGCCGCAGAACTATGAATTTGTTTACAAAATAAATATGATTTCGTAACAAAAAAGAAGAATAAGAATTCGAAGCACTGCTAAGAAAACTGTTAAGAAAAATAACAAACAAACCTAACCTAAACCTTATATGATCATATTCTCTTTTGTTACCGTTATGTTTTATCCGGTTACCAATAAAATATGCAACGAAAAGATGGCGGCATTTTACATTTGACATTGTAAATTCTAAAGAAATCTTGGTATAGATATTAGGATGACTTCAATACGGGGGTAGGTAAAAATGATGGACCGCCACGCAACTCTTTCTCGACACACAATCCTTGTGTATTTCTCATTCGTACAATCTCTTCTGTTATTCTAACTCTTAACGTGACTCGTAGTAGTTGATTCACTTGTTCATGCCGCGTCTATGTGATGGTCTTTGTTAAATAAAATATTCAATATAGATCCCCAGAAGGCACGCGTTAAAAACTCAACGAAAAGTAACAGAAATTGATTTTGCTTTGAAAATATGATATCCCTGCCTTTTGTCACAGAATGCAAGGTACTTGTTGTTAGAAACCAATTTTTAGCTGTATTTACTAGGGTGTGCCGAGAATTCAATACATTGATAAACCGGCACACTTTTCAAAAAGGGCCTTGAAAATTGGTGAACTTGGTTAGGTTAGGTTATATTAGGTAAGGCTAGGTTAGGTTGGACTACGTGAGGTTAGGTGCAATCTGGCTTACCGAAATGTGTGTGTAACTAAAATTAGTAATTATATTTTTACGAAAACAACAAATAGATGCAAAACAATGATTTAAATTAACGAATAATATATAAAAGTTTCAATTAGAAATTATAAAGTTTATAACTATAATAAACTTTAATTACCACCGATGAGTGCAACAGGCAAAACGCGTGTTTAATTTGAATATCTGTACTTTTACATCAGTAACCACCTAACAATCGAAAAACGTATATTTTTTGCATACTCTTCTACTGCTTTATTTCTTTTGTAGGTATTTTTTTTTTACAGCCTTCAAGGCACCATATCCCGTTTTTTTTTGCAATCCTGGAAAAACGCGGTCGCACCACCGTGGCTCGGCAGAAAAACTAACCCCACCGTTCAGAAATATTTCCGTCAGTATTTCCAGTATAATACCTAGTCACCACAATAATACTTTGTGACCCTCACAAAGGGATGCTTACTGCCCGTCTGGGCGTGAAAGGTGCGCCCGTGGAAGCTGCTCGGGAGAGATCGCGGGTCGTGGTATCAAAGAAAGTGCTGCCATCTCTCGGATTATAATCCAACTTGAAATCTTCATTATGTTAGAATTGTTTGACAATATTGATTTTGTTTTCGGGTTCGTGTGAAAATAACTTGTAATTTCTCCTATTTTTTTGTGAATACCGCAAAAGAGTCCCAAATGCCCAGAACCAGTGGGACTATGGTATTATAGGTTTTAATGTCAGGCAATTAATAATTTCACCATAGGTATAATTACGATTAACATTAAAACTTATTTTTTAATATGTAATATTTAATTAATTTCATATTCTTTTTTTAAATTTATATATTGTAAAGAATTGGATTTGACCGGGGAAAAAGCGGGAATACGGGAGAAGAAGAGGAGGAAGGTTAGGTAGGTGTATTTACGGGAGACAGTGTAAGTGCAGGCTTACCCGGTGAGGGGTTTCTTCCAGGGAGCTCGGCTCGGGACCTTCGACTAGCTCAGAATCGGCAGGCCTCGGAGCTCTTCTGCAGGATCGTGAATCGACAGGCGGTCTTATAGTTGGGAATTTGACTCAATACTTTATCAAATGAAACACTCAAATGCTTTCAAACTCAGTAGTTTACTTGGAGAAAGGTACAGACATAGTTAATTTACTCAAGGGGAACAGGCTAACCTAAATCTCACAATAATGCTACAGGTAAACTCTCTCTCTGGAAATTCTCTTCAACGGGCATGGTTAAATGTGATTTGAATAGAATGCAACACAACGGAAGGGGAAAAGCAAGATACGGCTCACGGTTTTTCGTGTAGAGGCGAGAAGTGTTCGGTGAAGGCAATTGCTGGTAGTGTGGCCGGGTAGGAAGCCATCTTCAGTCGTTAGGTCCGCGGGGAGGATGCTTCCAAGGCCAGGTCCACGCGGTGAATGATCCGTCCAAGGCCAGATCCGCGGGGAGAATGATGCGTCCAAGGCCAGATCCGCGGGGAGAATGGTGCTTTCAAGGGCAGGTCCGCGGGGAGAATGATGCTTTCAAGGGCAGGTCCGCGGGGAGAATGATGGAGTCGAGAGTGCACGGGCGGAAACGGACCCGCGTACGAGAGTGTTGATTTCTTGCCGCTAGGGGCGCTGTTGTCTAACGAGCGGCTAGTTTTTATGGGATATTTGCGTTATGTAACAATATATGTAAGTACCTTAACTATAAATTTATCATAAGGTTTTGAATGACAAGCACCCGTTAGTCAAACTACTAAAAAGTAGTTTATCGGGACTTTTTTAATTATATTTTGTAAAATGTGGAAGCGAATGCAGGAGAACTATTTAATAATATTTATTCGCGGGGAACCAGAAAGGAATGATTATCTTTCCACTAGCTCGGATCGTCGCGGTATTTGTATTGAATTCTTATTTGGTTCTCTGTCATTTGATGACGCGTCGCAAATAGCGAGCATCTATCCTGGCGCTGCTGTATTCGCTCACCACAGTATATCCAAATGGGGTATATTGTGATGGCGAAGGGAATGAGAAGGGGGGGGGGGATAAGGAGATGAGGGGGTTAGAATAACCTAATTATTCAGATCAGGTCACTAAACATGCCTAAAGTGCCAATGTAACTATGTTGTCGCCAAATGTGGTGATAATGAAGAGAGTAAAGGTAGAAGACATGGAGTTGAGGCAGGTTGGGAAGCACCTGACTATTCAGAACTGGTTAACAACAACGAAAAAAGCTATTTAAAGTAACGTTTCGATTATTAGTGGTGGTCTTTCACCAGGGCGATACTGAGGGTATCTACCACTCTACCAATCGCCGAAAATTAGCATGGAAATTATTTCACAATAATTAAATGTCAAAACCACATTACAAAAATTAAATTTTTTGAATAACTTATTGAAGCTTTTAAATCACGATGTAATATTTAATCACCGAAGAAGATAATATTGACAAATGTCAATGAAACAGAAAAAAAAACTGGGTTCCAACTGGGACTCAAACGATCATGATCATCTATTCTTGCTGGGACTTGAGTCTCTACCAATTTATTATTTTCTATGTCTGTTTATGTTTCATATTTCGTTTGGATTTTGATAATATTATCTTATTCATTAATTTAAAAACAATGTATTTGCTTACGCCTTAATTTAAATCCGTGACTTCTGGATTCATCGCCGAGTCCGCTCGGTCACGGAGGTCATCATATAGATTAATAGAAGTTGCTGTTTTAGAATCGTAGCTACTTTTAATGGATGAACCAAATTAATCGATTTGAATTTTTTTCTTCATGACGAGTTTCAAAAAAAAAAAATTAAACAAAAGAAAAACTTTGTTTTACACCACTAATTTGTTTTTCAATCGTCAGCAACCGATTTCGCTAATCCCAAGCTATACCAGGGTGAAATTAAAAAGTAAACCAAAATACATAGAGTGGCCATATATACAGGTAAGATTTACAAATATATACTGACGACGCTTGGAATAAGCGAACCGGTTGGTGATGATTTAAAAATATAGGGTTTGTCTTATTTAGTAAATGTGTCAAACCACAAAGTAATCCCTTTCTATTATTTTATTATATAAATATTAGATTTTTCGGTGCCGATCGATAGATAGTAGGTATAACAAAAAGTTTCAGGTTCTTTGTTTGCTTTTAATCGGTAATACAATGATCAAAAACCCTATAATAATATATCTCAAATTGTTTCCGGAAAATATATTCAGCATTTGAAAACTTCGGTTCCGACGGCGATTGGCTCTTTTTAATCGTGTAAACAAAGATTTCCCAGAATTCTTCCCCACATCAGAAGCAGTTCCATCAGCTTGACAAATAACGTATTGTTTATTCTACTTTTGCCTACATCACTCTCAGAGAATGTGTAGAATTTCATTATTCCTTGACTGCCTTCCGTTAAATCATTCAGGGTCCGTTTTCGGGGACGAATCAAATGCACAGTTTTAATGGTCGACTAAACAAATTCAAAACAGATTGGGATTTTTTGACCATGAATTTTTATATTTACTTGCCGGCATCGACCGAGATTCTCACTATCGTTTTTAAAATATATTTTTATATTGTCCCCACAATTCAAAAATACAGTTCTTTAATTTTCGAGAGCAGTTAAATGAATTTTGAAATCTCGTGATTGAATTGAAATGACGTTGCGAACTGAAAACATGTTCTTTGTTTGACCTTTAGATTTCTCTGAAATCTGTGCTTTCTGCATGTTGCCAGAGCTTTAGATTCAAGAGTTCTTCGTTTACTGGTATATTATGAAGATCTTCAATAAGAAAAAAAAATATCGAAGTTTTGAATGTGTAACCTAGCACCATCACAGATTATTTATAAATTATTTTTTACTCTTGTCAAATTATTCTCCAACAGATGACAACACCAACAGCAGCTCGTGTTGACTCGGACAAAACCATCTACTTTATATGTAAACATTATCTTTTAATTTTTTTTTGTGTTTAATTCGTAGAACTCCATTTAATTTTTTTTTTTAAATTTAATGTAAATCAAATTTAATAATGTTATTATTAAAAATACTTGCAGAACTTAATAATAACATTATTAAATTTGATTTACATTAATTTTTTTAATAAACATTATCTTATTCTTTAACTATTCAACCAAGTGTCGTACCTTATTTCACGGAGTTTTAAATTTTTTAATTTGTAAGTAACAAAACTATAACAGTAAACAAACCAGCTGACTAACCATCACAGCGTTTATCTTGGGTAGGCAGAGAGGATAGACCGCCACACAACTCTATCTTGGCACATACTCCCTGCTTCATTCACATGCATGAATCGTCTCATATATTTTCTTTTGTTATTCAGACTTTTAGTTTGAACAGACTCCAGTGATTAAATCTCTTAGTCATGCCATGTCTTCCTCAGGCATCCTAGATTTTTTTCTACCAAATACTGCACTCATAAATCAACTTCCTTAAATTTTGGAAAACTTTTTTAAAATACCGAGCGCAAGTTTTTTTCAAGTAATGCTTCATTTTATTTTATTTTTTATTTATTTCCATCTTTATTTAGCAATGCGTTCATCTTAGTAGGAGATTATGCCCTTTTCTCGTAGTTAAATATTTTTTTATACTAAGAAAATTATGCGTCTTTTTGTATGGTGGGAAGTATTGAGTGAACTTTACTGATCGCTTCGCAGACACAATAAACGAGTGAATTATGAATATTTTTGATTACAATGATCATAGTGATCGCAATATGTATTGTCCTAAAGATTACTCAAAGACAAGAAAAAATTCCTAATGACAATAGGAGAAAAATATACTTTTTGTTTCCATAAATGGGCTAAGGCTTCCATTCTAGGGTTAAAACCTACATGAGATCTGAAAGTGGCTGTTGCAAGTGATGATTGATAGGTTTGGTAGGCCTCACTAAAAGGTTATAAAGCTGTCGTTATTAAGATGAATTAGAAAGAAATTAAAATAAATCAAAATGTATTTAAAAAATATGTGAAACGCATTAAAAGTAAGTGTTTCCTGAACCAATTTAAAAATAATATGTATTTAGCTACTTGCTTAATAAATCTAGACGCTAATCGATTACCTATTATACTAAATACCATCTTGGAATCGATTGTTTTAGTAACAAATTACTAGAAAACCATTAAAATCCTAGACAGCGCAGCCTGTTTACGTTAAGGAAAATGAAGTTCTAAGACCTGCATAATGTACCCTTGTTGTCTTGGCAGCGTTATCAGTAGAGTCTCCCCGCATCAGCCGGCTGAGTAACTGCCCCATTAATAAAAGTTTATTGCCTCGCGGGCAGTGCATTCTAATGATGCTGTGTACAATCTCTCGAGATCTCAACGTCCTTTATATTTATTTATCTCTTTACCTTTTTTTTGAATGGCAAGCTTTGTTTATTTCTAGTGTGGTCGGTATTGATATGTATTTGTTTGTTTTTGCCTTTCAAACGAAATCTAAATTTAAAATTGAATTACAAATATTACTCAGATGTTTCGTCGTGAAAATTTATACTGTTTTATTTGACACTGTTTTCAAGGCAGAATATATTTCTTTACCGTAATAATAGACATCTTCTAGGACGCCATGGAAAATAGTGATGTTATTAAAAATACAGTAACTTGCTTTATTTTCTCTTCTCTTTCTACATCTTATATTATTATTATTTTTTATGATTATTATACCTTATGGTGTTATTAGAAAAGTTATAACAAGCGTTTTAAAAAAAATCTTCTCTTATCTTCTCTTTCTGTATCTCATGTTATGCTTTATGTTCTATTTCCATTATTTTTAAAAAATTATTTATCATATCTGCCAAGTGATAACCGATAACTGAAAGAAAAACTATGCATTGTATGAACACTTTTATATGGATTAATAGTATTTACGCACTTCCCAATACTAATTTTATAAATGCGGAAGCTTTTCATGTTGTAAACGTTAGAAGCCTTTTCTAAGCAGAGATGTGTTTTTAGATTTATTTTTAAATTTCAACGTTACTTTCACTTATTAATACTTATATTATCTGCATTATTTCCACGATTAAGTTATTGAATTTTCGAGGGGTGGTGTTTATAGGTGAATAAAGCAATAAGGATCTTCAGTGAAAAATATAATGGCTTTAAAAACATATATTCATATAGATCAGCAAACACCGATTCTGAATATATAACTATTGATGTATATAGTTATACGTAGAATTTATAAATGGTTATTTAAAAGTGTATAAAAAATCATCTCATCAAAACATCTTACTATGTTATTGCCATTGCATTTGGAACATCTGACCACGTGAGGATTCTGCATTTTAATTAGTAAGGAAATTTATTTTTCGGTATTATTTTGTATTTTAAATATGTTTCTTTTTTGTTTTTGCGAAATTTTAACTTACTCTGACTGACTTTAAGCTCTATAATTGTTGTTCAATATTGAGTATTCATGAGCAAATCATTTATCAATATGGAGATTCTGTTAATTCTCAATACTATTATTATTCTTTGCCTTAAAGTTTCTAAAAAGGTACATAATTTTCTAACTTATGTTAATTTGTGGTTTACAATGAACAGAATATAATATTATCTACGGTAAAGTTCATCCTTGTTTTGACATTTGACATAATAAAAATAATAATAATATCTTTATTGTAATTAAGTTTTACTATAATTAAATGCATGTATAATAAAAGTGTACAGTGGTTTGTAAAGTAAAATAGAAAATAATATAATAACAGTTACATGTTGAAGTTTCACGTAACCCGCATTATTCATATAATTATTTGTTCCAGACACTTCAGGGTCCGGTCCATAGACTATAAAAATAGGGTGCTGGTCAAGTCGTTATCGTATACGTGATGTCTAGGGCGTCGGGCTCGCTCTGGATTTCCAAATATTGTTCCTTGCAAAGGGGAAACAATGTCGACTTTTGTAAATCCTGCTGTGGTCGGGTATCCAAAGGTGAGAAGTCAAAGGCAGTTGTAGGTTCCAGTTGAAGAGATAGCGTTGGGTTGAGCAAAGAAATGAGACTGCCTTGGAACGGGCCGTGTGCTTGTATTTATACTCCCGGGCGCTAAGCCGGGCGCGATATGCAGCGCGTCCCGAATTTGCCTGAGGCGAGGGTTTTCTGAGCTCGTGGCACGCGCTGAGTAATGCTCAGAAAATCTTAATATTCTTCATTATATTGGCAGTCTTGTATTCTTTATCTCAACCCAAATTACTTCTCTCTATCATATTTATTTATTTAGTTATTATGAAAACAAGAAAGAATATGGGGTCCCAGGCTCAGTTATAATCGGGGAATTCTTACATATAATTCTTACATCTGAACATATATTTAAATTTATTAGTTTTTAATACAAAGAGGAGTCCGGCCTATCTTCCTGCGATATTTATTATTTTATTTTATCGGCCGAACTCCGTTAAAATTAACCAAAATATTGAATAAACAGTTATCCTGAGTTCTTAGCGTTGCTAAACAATCCGAGGAGGCTGGGATTGGTCCGAGCGACGACCAATCAAAACCACTCAGAGCCTTAGCAGGCGAGGGGAAATGAGGACTGGGGTAACGTCCGGTAGGGCATCGTAAATACTGCGCGGGGAGTATTTTTTAACCATTCCACAGTAGCGCTTCGTGGTGAGAGGTCCCACAAGACCCGTCCGGTATACTCCCCCCGGTGCAGAGTCTTCTGTGCCCCTATCAGTGAGGACGGGGTCGCAGGCGTCGGCGTTCTTGGCAGTCGGTCCTTTGGGGCTGTGACGATCTGCTTTTCTCAGCTGCTGGAGGTCCTAAAGAGGTGGCCGACAAGAGAACGACGATCTTCACTGCTGGCCTGGTGTATTCTCCTGTACTCGTGCGTACGCGGACCGCTCGTACTTGGCCGTCAGCTGCGGGGGTGGCCTCGATGACCCGTCCCCGGGGCCAGCTATTGCGTGGTAGGGCAGGGTCGACGATGAGTACTAGATCATCTTTCTGTATTGGGGTGCTCTTTTGCTGCCATTTCTGTCTTGAGGCCATTGTTGGGAGGTACTCTCGGAGCCACCTCCGCCAGAACATATCTGCTAACTGTTGGCTGATGTGCCACTGCTTCCGCAGGCAGATTTCTTCCTCTTTGGGGCCATACAGTGATAGATGCGGCCGCTTTCCTGCAGACCCCAGCAGGAAGTGATTAGGTGTGAGCGGCTCTTCGTCGCGGGGGTCGACCGACAGGTGTGTGAGTGGCCGGCTATTTACTGCAAATTCTGCCTCTGCCATGGCTGTTAGCAGAGTCTCTTCTCGGGGAGCCCGCTCTTTCAGAACCGCCTCTAGGGCTTTTTTTACTGACCTCACGAGCCGCTCCCACGCTCCGCCCATATGGGGTGATACGGGCGGAAGAAAGTGCCACTCAATTCCTTGAGTGGCAATGTGGTCTTGAATCTGGGTGTCATTATGCAAGGTTAATAGAGCTTCTCTCATTTCTCGGTCGGCCCCGTGGAAGTTCGTTCCGTTGTCGGAATATATTGCAACAGGCTGTCCTCGGCGCGCAGTCATCCGTTGTATGGCCATAATTGTTGCGTCGGCCTTCAAGGAGTGGGCTATCTCAAGGTGAATCGCCCGGGTGGAGAGGCACGTAAATAGGGCCCCATATCGCTTCTCTCGCCGCCGACCGACGGTGATTTCAATTGGTCCAAAGTAATCTAGCCCACAATGGGTGAATGGACGGACATGGTGGGCTAGTCGGGCGGCGGGTAGTGGTCCCATTAGGGGGGGATGGGGCTTTTCTTTCCGTATGCGGCACGTGAGACATGCGTGTGTTATTTTTCTAATATTGGTGCGCAATTTTAGCACAAAGAAGCTGCTTCGCATGTTGGCCATGGTTCTCTCCGTGCTTGCATGATCTCCTTTCTGATGAAAATAGCGGATCAGTAGGCGGGTGTACGGGTCATCCCCGTCCAATATGATCGGGGTTCGTACGCTTTGCGCCACTCCTTTGGCGGCCTGTAGCCGCGTGTTCATTCGAAGAACCCCATCTGACCCGAGGAAGGGTGTTAGGGCCTTTAGCCGGCTGCCGACAGATACTGATGCGCCGTTGTGCAGGGCATGGATGTCCGCACCGAAAGCCTCAACTTGTGATTTGATAACCCAACGGGTTTCAGCTGCACGAATCTCATCCGCTCGTAGGGGGCCCTCGTGTGGTGCGCGGTGGGATCCTTCCTGACACCGTCTGATGAAGCGCAGCATCCATCCAGTCGAACGAATCAGGCGATGCCATGAAGAAAAACGCACAATGTTAGGCAAGGCGTTCTCTTCTGTTGTGGTGAGGCCTATGAATTTGGGTTTCAGCTCCAGGATGCTCTCGTCTGGTGGTATGTGGTGGCCTTTCTGAACTGGCCACTCGGTCTCAGGCGTGACGATGAAGGGTGGTCCCGAGAACCACCTACCGCTGGGCGCGAGGTCGGGCATCTCCACGTCGCGGGTTCCGATATCCGCTGGATTTAGCTTAGTCGGAACCCATCTCCAATCAGTGACGCATGACAGATCATCAATTTCACCCAAGCGGTTGGAGACAAATGTTGAGTAGCTCCTTGGATCTGTACGCAGCCAGCATAATACTGTTGTAGAGTCAGTCCAATACGTGGTGCGGAGTATGCGGCACTGCATTTCTTTCCTGACGCTGGCTGCGAGGCGGGCCGCCATTAATGCTGCTTGTAGTTCGAGCCGCGGGATGGATAGCGGCTTGAGGGGGGCCACCTTACATTTACTTGCCAGGAAGGTGGCGCATTTTCCTTCTCGACAAGTCTCCACTAGGTATGCTATCGTACAGCATGCGGCCTCCGAGGCATCGCAGAAGACGTGAAGCTCGAAGTCCCCGTTCTTCTGTTGCAGACAGCGCCTTGGTACAGTGATTTCATTCCGCTGCAACGCCTTTATCCATTCGGCCCACTTTGCCGCATGTATGTCGTGGATGCGCTCGTCCCAGTTTACGTTTGACCTCCACACGTCTTGTAGGAGGATTTTTGAGCGTATGGTGAGGCAAGCCACGAACCCCACTGGGTCGAATATTTTCATTACTGTGCTAAGTAACTGTCTCTTAGTTGGATGCCGGACGAGTTCAGCCGTTTCAGTTTCCTCAAAAGTGTAAATAAAGCGATCGCTAACTGGGTCCCAGGCTAGGCCCAGCACTTTCTCTGTGCTTGCTCCTGCTCCACTATTGATCGTTATGGTCGACTTTGTTCTCTTGTCCGCCGGCACGCTTTGAATTGCGGCGGGTGTGTTGGAGGCCCAGCTAGCGAGATGGAAACCTCCTCTGGCTAGTAAGGTGCTGACGTCCCGTACTAGTGTTTGTGCCTCTTTTACTGTATCAGTGGCGTCCAAGTAGTCGTCCATGTAGAACTTGGATTGTATTGCTACGGCGGCGGCCGGAAATTCAGCGGCGCCTTCTTTGGCAACTCGATTACGGACATACTGGGCGCTACTTGGGGAGCACGTAGCGCCAAACATCACTGAGGTTAGCCGGTAGGTACTTGGAGGTTCTTGCGGTGTATCTCGCCAAAGGAACAATTGTGACATCTGATCCTCCTCCTTTATTTTAACACGGAGGAACATTTCTTCAATATCGGCGGCTATGGCGATCTTTCCTTCCCGAAATCGCAGCACATTGCCCAGAAGTGAGGAAAGGAGGTCGGGTCCGGTCAGTAATCGCTCGTTGAGTGACGTACCCCGACAGTAGCTAGCGGCATCGAACACTACCCGCAATTTTCCGGGGTTGTTCGGGTTTGAGACGGAAAAATGAGGTAGATACCATTTCCTTTTAGCTGGCGCGCTCGCTTCGGCCGCGGACAGTTTTCTAGCGTATCCGCGCTTAGCTAGCTGCTCAATTTTTTCTGTGTACGCCACTGCCAGGCTTGGGTTTCCTTTGAGCTTCCTTTCTAAGGAAGTGAGCCGGTTCAATGCACACTGCCTGTTGTCGGGCAGCCACGAGTTGTCCTCCTTCCATAGTAGGCCGGTCTCCCACCGTCCCGTGTCGAGTAGGCGCGTTGTATTTTCCATGAGGGCCTCTGCGCGCTGTATATCGGTAGAAACACGAGTTATGGCAGTCACGCCGAGTGAGTCGACCGCGAAGTGGTGTTTAATCAGATCGATGACTTTCTGATCTGCTTCGGCTCCTTCCCCTATAATGTTGAGCGTGGTTCCGTTGTCTGCATCGCGCCTTGTGCCCCCATGTTTAATCCAGCCGAGAGCTGTTCGTGACGTCATGCGGCCACCCTTTTCTTCGTGTACCTCCCGTGAAACGATCAAATGCGCATTGTCCTGTCAAATTAACATTTGTGGTTTTACTTGCCGGCGCCCGGCTACCGTTTGTTTCGGGAGGTCCAGATCGATTACTGTATTGGCGGTTATAATATATTCGTCCCCGTCACCACGTACTGATAGTTTAACACGTCGGGATGTGCTGTCGGATGAGCACATCCCATTGGCACCGTGTATGCGAAGTCCATGGGGTGGCCCGTTCACCCCCACTTTATCAGCGAGTTCAGCGTCGATGAGGGTAACAGTTGACCCCTCATCGAGCAGCGCATGTGTTAATATCTGTCCTTTGGGTCCACATATTTTTACTGACACTACTTTTAATAATACAGCACTTTGTCCGAGCCAAGTTGTGCCCACTGTTTCACTTGCTGTGGCTGGGGGTGACGCGTATCGCGACGAATCATGGAGCAATTTGTGGTGCGACAGGCGGCAGGTGCCGACACCGCAATTTGTGCGTGATTTACACATTCGCGTGTAATGTCCCTTTTCTAAACACTT
>JAHDVE020005766.1:0-65451 GCA_022606495.2 Halesus radiatus | reverse complement strand
GAACACTCCGCTGTTGCGCAACTGTTGAGGTCCCTAGATCGCCTTCAGTAACGATATTTTCACCACACGAAAGGATATTTACCCATCAGCAAAGAACACCATGCATACAAGTAGATACCTAAATATATCCGACTAACTGACGGCAACCATTGCCGATTGGGTTCGGATCGCATAAACCGGAAGCTTAAATTGACCCTTGCGGCCAGTTGGATGAATCGACTAATTAATACATAATACCAAATCCACATTTGTTGTCTTGATGCTCCAGCACATTTATCTAAACTGAGAATCAGTGGAAATCCTTGGTTGTCCCGACTCTCGTTTGAGTTGCGAGATGGTATTATTACTCGTCAGGCCTCAAAATGAAACATCGATGTTTTTTTTGTTGTATTTTTTTCTTATTAGCGACTACATAAATAACCACGTGAAATATAAAACAAGGTGTAAGTATAAAAAGGTTGACAGATTAAAGGTGAAGATGTAAAATGGTAGATATATAAGTTATTCGCTGTCTCTGCCCCTAAACCGCTCTCTGGCGACTTCACTACGTTTGCTGCAGTAACGGAAGACGATGTCATGCGAGCTGTGATGTCTTGTCCAAACAAGCAATGCGCTCAAGATCCCATACCTACCTGGCTATTAAAAAAAATGTCTTCCGGATATAGCGCCTGTAATTACCGCAATTATCCAGAAGTCACTAGTAAATTCACTTGTACCGGGCACACTGAAAAAATCTATTATTACTCCGATTCTAAAGAAACAAAATCTTGATACAGACAATACGGATAATTACAGGGCTATATCCAACTTACCATTCCTATCAAAATTGCTGGAGAAAACCGTTGCCAAACAATTGGTAGGGTACTTGAACTCCGCTGGTCTGTTTGCCAAAAATCAATCTGCTTATAGACAGTTTCATTCAATGGAAACTGTTCTATTGCGAATAATTTCAGACTTGATCATCGGGATGGAAGCAGGTAAGTTGGCTTTAGTATCTGTTCTTGATATGAGTGCGGCTTTTGACACGGTAAATCATAGTATTCTATTAAATTTGCTTGATACCGAATTTGGCGTTCGAGATGATGTACTCCAATGGATGACATCTTACCTGTCTGGATGAGTAGCCTCAGTAACTTTCAATAAATGCACAACACCTGAAACTCCCATTGAATTTGGAGTTCCCCAGGGGTCTGTCCTAGGTCCCGTTCTCTTCATTCTCTATACTAATCGTCTTTAACACCTCATTCACTCAGCTGGCTTTGAATCACAAGGCTATGCAGACGATCGTCTGATCTTTAAATTTTGTTCCCCGGATAAAAAGACGTCCTAAAAATGAGGTAGATAGCTTCATTAATACGGTTTCAAGTTGGATGTCTGTCAATAAACTCAAACTTAATCCAGCAAAGACAGAATTTATTTGGATAGCTTCCCCTGGAAGGCAAGGCCTCCTTGATTCCAATCCAATACGTATTCGGGATACAGATATAATTCCTTCTACAGAAATAAAATTCCTAGGTTTCACTATAGACAATAGTCTTTCTCTTGAATCGCAAATTACAAAAGCTGTAAGTTCTGGTTTTTTCCATTCTAGGCAGGTAAAATCAATCAGGAGATGCCTTCCCTCGGATGGAGCAAAATCACTCATAAATTCCTTCGTTGTTTCACGTATGGACTATTGTAATAGTGCATATGCTGGCCTCCCTCAAAAACAATTCAATAGAATCCAGTCCGTCTTCAATGCTGCGGCGAGAATGATATTTGGTGAATCTAAATATTGTCATATAACCCCACTTCTAAGGGATCAGCTTCATTGGCTTCGATGCCCTGAAAGAATAGAGTTCAAGATCTGCTTACTGACCTTCAAAGCATTGCAGGGAATGGCGCCAGATTATATATCCGAACTATGCATCCGACAGGACTTAAGTGATAGACAGCTTACTCTGAGGTCAACAGATCTAGATGCTACTAATCGTCTAATTGAACTTTCAAGGTCAAATCGAGTCGTCTACTATGATCGCTCTTTTCGTGTAAATGGCCCTCTCATTTGGAATAAACTTCTCCCAGCTCTTACTAATATCCAGAAATTGACTGAATTTAAACGGGCTTTAAAAACAAGCTAATTTAAAAAATCCTACTGTCTATAAATTTTAATTTCTCTTCAATTTATTATAAAAAGTCATTTCCTCAAGGCTCTGGTAGTTGTTTGGTTTCGATTTCCTCCGGATATATATATTTTTTATTTTTTTATGTGAAGTCCGTTATTGCTGAACATACCCGACTTCTGTCTTAAAATGTTACTATTTTTGTAGTAATATTGTGAATGTGTTATTTTTGTATAGACATATGTATACTGAATAATATTTTGTAATTTTTTTATGAATATGCACCTAAGGAGTACTGTAGGCGTAGTTTTAAGAATAAGCAGGAATGTATGTAATATGTTAAGAATGTATAAATAGAATGTAAAAGTAGCGCTGTAGGATACCAGTGAATGGAGTTATTTAATCATTTTAAGTTTATTTATAGTAAAGCGCACTTAAAGTGAAACAACACAAAACTGCGCTATATAAATGCTTTGTTAATATTATTATTATTATATTTTGTAAACTATTTGATCTTTTTGTGTTTTTCTTAGTACTCCCCACTAGGGGGTCCAGTGCTGAGGCGGACTAGAGTTAATTATTTAGACGTTATGTAATTAGGCGGTCTTATATGTCGTTTTCAGTGTAGTTTTTAATGTTATTTCGTTGACCTCATTTAGCCATACTTTTATTTTTGACTTGTACTCAATAAACTTTTCTATTGTTTTATACCTGGGGGAAGGATATTGTGGAGTTTTGTCGCAAAATACGTGTAGTTTCTTTGTAATTGTAATTTATAATATGGAATGTTTTTCAATCTATACCTGGATAATTTTATGCAAGAATTGAAAGGGGTGGGCTTGGGCGCGAAAATGAGTAATAAGAAAGTATGTTGCCTGTTGAATGCTGATAATGCAGCGCTGATTGCTAACAGCATGGAAGATTTACAAGGGACTGTAAATCTAAGATGAATGAAGTATGTATGAAGAATGAGCTAATGATGAATGTAAATAAGTCTAAAGGCATGGTGTTTGAAAGAGAGAGTACGAAAACAGTGTGCAATATAGTTGTGAATGACGAATACTTGGAGCAGGTCGATGAGTTTATATATTTGGGAAGTATGTTTACGAGAGATGGAAAGACTGATTGGGATTTTGAAAGGGTGAATGTCGGAAACTCCGCGGTTGGCGCTAACAAAAAGTTGTCCAAAGAAGCGAAGCTAGCAGTCCACAGTGGATTGCTGATACCAACCCTGATGTATAGCAGTGAGGCATGGAATTGAAAGAGGAAGGATGAAAGTAAATTGAATGCCGTAGAAATGAGATCTCTGAGACGAATGTGTGGTAAAACCATGTATGATCGTGTGAAAAATATTGAGATTCGTATAGAACGCAAGGCTGATGTAAGCGTAATGAGTAAGATTAAGAAAAGGACGTTTAGATGGTTCAGGCATGTAGAGCGAATGAACAAAGAAAGGAGTGTAAGAAAAATGTATGACGCGAATGTGAATGGAAGAAGAAGCCGGGGACGCCCGAGGAAGACATGGCACGATCAAGTGAATTAAATACTTGAGTCGGGCCATGTCGGAAGTCGGAATAACAGAAGAGAATGTATGAGGCGTTGTATGAAAGCGAATGAAGCAAGAAGTGTATGCCAAGATCGAGTTGTTTGGCGGTCCGTCCTCTCTGCCTACCCCTGCGGGAAAACGGTTATGTTAGTTGGTTAGTAAGTTACGTTTTTATATCATTTTAGTTAGATGTGTTGCCATGAATACGTGGTTTAGTGGGGCGTTCTGTTTTTTAGAAAAAAAATTGCAGTACACTTTTGGCGTATATTTGTAGAACATTTGGTACGTCAAAACCTTTAAAGATTTCTGTTATGGGTATTTTAAGTATGGATTTTATTATTAATTTATGAATTATGTTTAGTTTCTGTATGTAGTTAGATATAGCAGATCCCCATCTCACTGACTGATTTTGGTAGCTAAGGAAATAGTAGCAAGTGTATGACTATTCGGGTACAGTGTGTCAAGATCGTTTAAATGGTTTAAAATTACAGCACCAAAATGACTGAAAACAAAAATAATTTCACTTAAAAAAAGTCTTTTGGTCCAAGTAAATATTTTTCAGAACCAACTCCAGTCAACAGGAGTTATGAAATAATTTGTATTTCCTGAAAGGAGATGATGCGTGCAGTTATTTTTTAACACTTGAAGAAATTTCGTAATTTTGAAATGTACGCATTAAATAAGGCATTTATTAGAAGTTAAATAAAAATTTTTGCTATGTGGAAGAGGGGCGCATATTTAACATTTTAAAAAGTTTTGATGTTTTTCCCATTCAGTAAACACAATTTGTTGAGAACAACCTCACATTGTATATATTGTAAAACTTTTTTTTTTCTATAATCGGTGTTACTCGGTGTTCCCATAGTAATGAATAATTTCAGTAGCATTTTTTTAAACTATTGATTATTATTACTATTTTTTTTAAATTTATATATGTATACAGTCTCAATGTATTACAGGGGTTATAGTACTGTGCGTGTCTCACTTGGAGAACCTGTGTTGATAGCAGGCAATGTTTATAGTTTATAAAGTTTACGAAGTTTTTTTACCAAATGTGATGACCTGAAGACTAAGTCTGCAGTGATTCGTAGGTAAATGACAATACGAGATGTCGATATTTACAGTATTTATTGTCGCCATATTACAAGGGTTATTCTAAGTAATGAAGTACACTCAAGACAACATTTCGCTAGCATATATTAACTCTATCTCTTTCATAATCGGTTATCACTTTCATACTCTTGGAAATACGTTCATCACATCCCTCCACACTTAAACTCAAGACATTAACACAAAAATGGACTATGCGTCATGTACATATTTCATTCGTTGCGTAGTCCTCGAGTTAAGTCCTGTTTTCCGTAAGTTCACCATCGCGCTGTTCTCGGCCTCAGCCGTTCTTTCCAGGGTGCAGAGGTGGTTGCCACTGGATCTGACCTTTGTTTACAGCTTACAGTTTACAATTTACAGTATAATGTTATGGTAAAAAGTTTGAAGCATCAATTAAACATTATACCATACTTATAGAGATGTTTAAAAAAAAATCGTAAAATTTTGATCTGTCTTGGCTAGTGATCCTAATCTTGGTGTCCAATTTATATTAATCATAATTTGTGTTCAGGAAAATATGTAACAAAAAAAAGTCACATCAAGCATAAATATTACAGGTCAACCACATGACGATTACTCTATTAGAATACATACATGTATGAATACCAATAAATATTGTCAGTGCCCCTACATTGAGCACACTAATCGGATGAGGTACCTCGGCCTTACCATTGATCCACACCTCAAATGGAATCTTCATACCCAAATCATCGCAAATAAAATAAGAAAAACCATGCACTTTTTCAGAACCATACGAAACTTTCTCGACTTACAACACTTGAAAATGATTTATTTTGCGGTTTGTCAATCTATTATTGAATATGGTATCATAGCATGGGGAGGTGGTACTTCGTCTGCGCTAGACTTAATCGTAAAGGCACAGAAAACGACTATAAAAATAATCCTTAAGCTACCTCTAATTACATACTCTAACTTAATCTTTAATATAATGCGAGTATTTGACGTTCGGCAGATTTACGCTAAAACAATCCTCACTAATCTTTATTCAGACAAAAGTAAATACTATGAAAAAAGACACACGTATCACTAGAAATGCCAACATAGATGTACCCCAAATTCCGGTAATTCATACTACTTTTGGGAAACGGAATTTTAGTTGCGAGAAGAATTTACAAAATTCTTCCGGTTAGCATAAAAAAATCTGATTCACAAAAAATATTATATAAATATTATATAATAAAATATACACACACAATGTAAAAAATTGGATTACAAGTAATGATAGGACATTTACCGACGCACTCACCCAAATTCTAAATTATTGATACAACTAATTATAAGTATATATTCATAGGTATTTTAAAACTATAAAATAATTTACAAAATTACTGCCTCAACACAGGCTAGCCTAGAATGTTACGTGAAACTTCAACTATAACTGTTATTATATTATTTTATATTTTACTTTTTAAACCACCGTATACTTACATTATTATATTATACATGTCTTCTTAGTTATAGAATAAAGATATTATTATTATTATTATTATTATTATTAGTCTAATGGCCAGTGGATGTACATTGTTTAGCTTTGTTGCAAAGTATCTAAAATTTCTTTGGCTAAATGTTGTTTTAGCGAAAGGATAAGTAAGGGATTATTCCCTTTAGATCTAGTATCGCGAGCAGTTTGGTCATTGTCAAATAGAGTTCTGTGTTTAAAGAGATATGCTAGTATGTTTTGGCGTGTTGCCTGATATCCAAAACACATTATGTTGACAGACTGTGCATATTTAATTACGCCTTAGTTCGATCTCTGGCGTTGTAAGCTGTACCTAGTATTGTTTTACTGCTAATGCTATCTTCAACATAACGTCGATAATAGCAATTAGTACCTATATGGAACAAACTAATAAAATATAATTAGTACTAAGCAACTGTGATTACCAGAATCTATAATATTAATGGAATAACTTATTTGTAATTCGTAAATGTTTCATAACAAACAAACAAACAAGGTAAATATATCCACAGATCAATGTTTAATAGGGGTTGTGGGGAGGGCAAACAACTAAATCCCCCCATCCCACGTAGTAAATAATAATACATATTTATAGAAAAGAGGGATTATGTAGATATATTAACATTCATATTTTTAAGGTCTGAAAACCACGTGAAAAGCAACAAATCAAAAGAAAAGAGAATACAAATCGCTTATTTTTAAGATTGTTGTCGTTAATTTTGTGTTCACAAAAATGAGTCGATACTTGAACCTAACCTTACCGTCCTTGCCAAAAGTTAAAGTATGTATTAATAATACATTACTTCTTTAATAAATGTAAAATTACTTTGTGATGTCATTATTAATAAAATGAATAGTACATATTTTGCATAAACCACTATTTAATATATAACTATCAACATGTTTCGGAAGCGAGGCTTCCCTCATCAGGATACAAATTATATTAAAAAAATAATGCCAAAAATAAAGACAAATAATAATAATCTATTCTTACGTTTTTATTTTTCCATGTTCATTATTTGTCTATTCTTGTCACTATTTTTTAGTACACTTTGTATCCTGATAAGGGAAGCTTCGCTTTCGATACATTTTGATATATATATTAAATAGTGGTTTATGCAAAACATTTATTATTCATTTTAATAATACATTAAATTACTTATTTAATAATATATCACGACTCATGCCAATAAAAGAACTCCACTTTTAGAAATATTTTTTCACTCGTTTTTTTAAATATTTTATCGTCATGTCATTTGGCATAGTACTTCAATGGAATGAGCAAATGTTCTCTTTCAGTATCTATGATTCGGTGCTGGAATTGGAGTTGGATCTGAGACGGGTTTACAGGGTGAGGACATTACTAGAAGTGTTTTGATATCTGCCACACTCATTTTCTAAGTGCTGTAAAGCTGGCTTCATGCCCCGATAGTGTGAAAGAAATTCTATTGTGTCTAGGGAAACCAACATTGTAACTTTATAGCACATGAGGTTGTAGTTTACTCAAAGCGCACAGGGTCGTATAAAAAGCATAAAAATAGCGTATTTTTACATCTGAACTGCAAAGGCCAAATCAACTGTTCCTAGGAGTACAACACTACCTCAAAAAATTGAGTCTTCAATTTACTTCCATTCTGGGAGTCATATATTAATGCCATTAATGAGAAAAATACGAAAGAAGTTAGAAAATGCATTATAAATGAATACATAACCAATAAACAAGCACCCTTTAAGAATATGAACAAGATTAAAAAAATTGAAATGGCTCTCCTGTAAAATCGTGAGTATCTGCCTTGTTCCTTGGGACAGTCGACATCTTCTGCTTAAGGTGGTTGGGTGGGTCGCCTTTGTTCATCAATATCTTCATCCCTTAGAACGTGATAATTTGTCCTCAAATCTTAGTGAATTCAACTATTTTGGAGGACTCGTCGATGACGATTCGATGGCCTAGCGCACATATGCGTTGAGTGTAGTTTTAAATAAATGCAATTACGTGTTTTGTAAAGCATTTCTCAAGATTTATTATTTGGAAATAGATGTTTCGTGGGAAATTCACATTACTTATTTCATCCAGAATGCCTAAAAAGCGGATATTCATATTAATTTTGTTGTTTTAAATCTTATAGTAAACCTGGAGTATTATTTTATCTAACGTGCTTAGTAGAAGATTTTGGTTTTACAGCCAATTATGAAATGGACGCCCTTTCTGGCATTCTGTACAACATTGTACACGTGCGTGCTCTGGGTAAATTTTAAGAAGAGTACCGTGGAAAGGCTTCGGGTACAATAACGCGCATACTGGATGATGTTTGGTCTACCAGGTACTGCAGTGCTTCCTGTATGCTCAACGAGGATCGAGTTATAGGATTTTCAGCTCTCATGAGAACCAGGGTAGCAGGAGTGAGAGAAAGGATCAATAACTCCGGAAACGTCCTCATATCGGAATCCCGTCAGAGTCCTCATTTAAGCAACAAAGCACAATGGAGAAAAATATTGGCACCATCAATTTTTAAGTAGTTAATTATTTTTAGATACATCTTTTTTAAAGCATTTATGTAATAATTTAACTTTATGCTAATATGTTTTACTTACACACTATTGATGTAAATACTTTTTAAAGTTTTTTTTTTTTATATATGAATACTGCACAAGAGTTCCAACTGCTCTCAACCGTTTGGAGCCGGTGAGGCTATGTCATCCCCAATGAGGAATGTTGTGAGGCTGAAGGTATTGGGGCGGGGAAGGAGAAGGGGAAGAGAAAGGTGGGGAAATACCTGGATATTCAGATCTGGTCACCAAACACGGCTAAAAGCCATTTCAAGCAACGTTTCAATTCTGAATTGTGGTCTTTCACCAGGGCGATACTGAGAGTATCTTCCACTCTGGAACGTGCGCAAATATATTACATATTATTTTGAAATGAATTAATTGTGAAACAGCACAAATTAATTAAATAAAATTTACTTGCGCACGCCGGGATTTGAACCCGCGACCTTAGGATTCGTAGTTGAGCGCCTTACCTCTCGACCATGGAAGCCGTCATTTTCGGGATTGCACTAATCTCCCACATCTTGGAACAAAACAATCATTATTATATACTAGTGGCGTTTAAAAACGGTTGATACAAGTTCTGTGGACACATCATCACTTAAATCATGATAATGCTATCGGCAGAATCACCTTTGGCCCCTGTTCGTAGCTATTGACCATGTTCGCTGCCTTATTAAAGTTGTACTGAGTGTTGTTTAGAGTTCCTTGAGCAAAATCTTCACAAATCTTAACAAAAATTATAAATCTGTGCACTTATTAAAATTAATACCGGCCGCGTGTTTCGATTTACACAAAGCAACCACCACCAAAATGCATGTTTTATTTTATTCTGTAAAGCTCGGGCATAAATATTAAAATGTTTTTCGGTCATATTCTAAAAAAACTTTATTTGCCACAATGAACAATATGAGAATATCTGAAAAGGAGTTCGTAAATAGGAGATTTTGAACCTCAAACATTTTTTTTAGGTCTGTTACTTTATTTTTTCTAGGCTTATAAAAAGACTCGGTTAAACCAAAGGCCAAGGTGTGTTCTACTTGAAGTAATTAATTAAATTATCTATGATGTTTCTAGGCGATCAAATTTTTAACCCAAAAATACATGATTATGGATGACTTCCTATTGCATCGCCTTAAGCTGAAAAATTAATTCACGAACAGCGAGTTGTGCTGTTTTGAAAAATTTCAACACATTTTGGACTATCTAGATAAGATATTTTATAAGACAATCCAACTATTTTCAATGTGGACCGTGATTTCCATTATGGGCTATGGAGCTTTTAATAATTTAATTTCTTGTCAAAATTAAGAAAAGACACCATATCAGATTGTTGGTTCCACAGATATCAAGTAAAAAAAAACGATTTTAATTATTTTTATAAACAATAATTATTAGCCTAAAACATTAATCCAAATTGAAAAAAACCTTTCCGAGCAAAGATAAATGTCGCCGATAGGACTCGAACCTGCACCCTTCTGATGTCCGGTCAGATGCTCTACCGTTGAGCTACGTCGGCTTATAGCAAACCCGCCAAGTTAATCAATATATACTATTGTTTCATTCAATAATTACTGTTTTTTTATTATATTTTCACCTGTAAACAAAAATCTTGTCTTATGTTTTTAAGAACTTTAGTTTATCAATTAATAAATATTTGACAAGTCAAAGCAATTTTCACCAATAAAATGTAGACATAATTTGTCTCGACGCCATCTATTTGAGATTTAGCCGTTACAAGCCTTTCTCATACTAATAAAGTTGGTTGTTTACAGGTGAAAATATAATAAAAACAGTAATTATTGAATGAAACACTAGTATATATTGATTAACTTGGCGGGTTTGCGATAAGCCGACGTAGCTCAACGGTAGAGCATCTGACCGGACATCAGAAGGGTGCAGGTTCGAGTCCTGTCGGCGACATTTATCTTTGCTCGGAAAGGTTTTTTTCAATTTGGATGAGTGTTTTAGGCTAATAATTATTGTTTATAAAAATAATTGTTTCCCTTTGCGCTATGCACAAAAATCTTGTCTTAAGTTTTGAAGAACTTTAGTTTATCAATTAATAAAAAGGATTTCGATTGAGAGTAACATATTGAACTTTCGAAGCCAATCCAATAAAACGCGCGGCCCTCTGCAGAAAAATATAGAAGCCACCGGTATAAAAGGATTTTATTGAATTAATACACAGCGAAAGCTACACGTCTTGCAGACAGAACTAAAGCACTTAGGACTGTTTCTCATTCGGATCTCCTCGCCCACCTCAATGATTAAGTAATGAGGCCGGCGGAATGCGGCAAAAGCGACCAAGTTGATGTCACCCGCAATACTATCCTCGATATTACAGGCAATTTGATGCAGATATAAACGTGGAATTAATAACAGAAAATGTATTTGTCGCTTTTCTGGTTTGACGGTCTTTCACAAGAACGTCCAAAAGTAATACGATATACGAGATAAAAATCTATAACAATATATAAAAAAGTTATTTACCTATTTAATTACATGTATAATGAGCTTATTATTTTGAAGGAAATATAGCAGTTTGTCGAAAGTTTAACATTTTGCATTATAATTAAATCATTTCAATGGAATTTCATAAGAAAATTGCTTTAAAATACTCGAAATATTGACCTAGATATTTTACACCACTTACATAATTTTATTTTGTAGTCCGACGAGTGGAGTGTAGCAATTTTTTCGATTTTTGCGTACTCCGGAAAGAGTTTTTTGTATGTGTTTTCGTACTAAAAATACTTTGTTTCCAAATTATCTATAAAACGTGCTAGCCAGAAGTATGGGTTTTCCAAACGGTTTTACGAATTTAATAAATATAATTTTGTAATCGTAAAAGCAGCAAAATTTGGTTGTTTTCGGAAAACATGGTAATAAATTGTGCCGCGTATTTTGTAGCTTTGTTAGAGATTTTTCCCATAAATTTTATAACCAGTCAGTTTTCTTGTAATTTAATAATTTTTGTTAGAAATGGTTATTTAATACTAATCCGTTGGAAAACAAAAAAAAAATATTTTCTCGTTTTTCAATAGTAAGAGATGCCAAGTACGTAGTTACACTATTCAAAAACATCGAGATAATATCTTTCATCAATATATGTATCAGTTTAGGATTATGAACACTCTTACAGGAATGACATCATTAGGATTTAGGGAAAATTCAATTTTAAATTCAAGTATGAAAATAAAACATTAACTTTGTTTATAACAACGAGAATTTTATTTAACTTTATTAGGACCGACCGGTTTCGCTTATCACAAGCATCATAAGGGTACAAAATTAAACTGATCAAAAATACATAGTGTGTGTTTATATATACAAAATAGAATGAGAAAGAACAAAGAAAAAGTGAGATAGCATGAAATAGAAATCTGACATAATACCAGGGAGAAAGAGACAGAAGTGTACATAATGTAATACCAAGGAATACCTGAACAGGTGATTATGGGATAATGGGAAATTTTACGAGATTATAGGAAGTATACCTAATATTGGGCTATTGGACACATTTAGTTGATTATCAAGAAATTTGTTTTTGGTTTTAACTGCTTTCTTTATTTCGAGTGATTATAAATTATTTAATCTGTTTCCATGGCCATTTTTATGAAGAATATTAGCACCGGTGCTTTGAATGAAGGTATGATCTTTACCGAGAAGGTGATTGGCGAATTCCTAAAAGCCGTTATTATTTAAGCATCTAAGATGTTCTTTAATTCTAATATTGACATTGCGTGTTGTTTTGCCAATATAGAATGCTGAACAATCATTACAATCTAACATCTTCAGCATCGTTAATTCGCGAATAATCTAGAAATGCCTAGAATCTGTGAGCAATTCCCGTTCTTTTTAAGGAAGAATCCTTATCTTTTTCCTTAGGCTTAATGACTTCTTGTTTAACTGTGGAATTACATAGAGAAATAATACAAAATCTTAAATCTAGCTTTTGCCCGTTGCAGCCAAGAAATTGGTGTTTGAATATTTAAAAAAAATATATTTATTTTTTAAAAATGTGTTTGAATGTGGATCGAGCAAGGAGTGTTAGCCTGATGATCATAAAAAAATACCTAAGAATTTTTGAAAAAAAAAAAAAATCCTCTCACAATTTTCTGTGCTCCTGGTAAAGATTATAATTAATCCATAAGATTATAATTTTACATGCATCACCCATTTAGAGACAAAGAAAAAAAAATTGTCAACCACGAAACAAAAACACACGCTCTTCGTATTGTGCATATTGAAGCATATTATAAAACGGCGCTATATAATTTAAATATTAGAAAACACTATCACCATTACAGCTAAATTTACACAGTAATAAATATGAAAAAATAGGGTTTAGCAAGAAAAGAAAAGTTAATCGCTCACTTTAAACTGTTTCATTAAACGTTAATGATATTTCAAAATACAACTCACGTTTTCTTAAACTGTTAAAACGTTCTCTTAAATGTAAGTATTTTTCTTTAATACAAGCTATAATAATACATTAAAAATTGAACTTTTATTCGTCTTTCTCTGGTATTTTTATTATTTATTTTTATTAGAAATATAAACAAAATATTTAAATAAAGGCACCATGCAAAAGTATATCATATACGAGTATATTTAATGGGCACATATAATAAATGTGTTTACAACATTTGTGGTGTTAGCAATAAAGTTTATGAATTATTTACTAACAAATAGCAATGTTTATTTACCTACGTGAAACAGCATGCGAATTATTCTCATCCGTTAAATCAAATTATACTGAATCCAAGCTAGAATTCACAATTTCATAACTTTATTCCAAAAATAAATAAATAACCCCGAGCAAGACTGGGTGGGTACACATGAGTTAGTCAGCAATAAAGAGATAAGTGCGGGTATACGATGATCGATTTTCAATTTTCCGCAAGTTAGTAAAAACTTTCTAAAATATTTCACGGGTGTTCTTTTTATTAATTACATCGAAAAAATTGAAACCCATTTAAAAAAAATAAAAATAAACTTTTAAATTGCACTGGTTTTCATTTATGAAGCCGAATAACGACTGTGAAACATGTTGCATGCAAGAAATTCATGTGTCTGAGAATTGAGTTCTATAGTCAACATTCGCTGCGACATCTATACTTACTTCAATAAAACAATGCTTTTTTATAGTCTGATGGAAGGGGGATCTTGACGAGACCTTTCCAGCAAACTACAGATTTTTTATTTTTATATGAATACCCCACAAGAGTCCCAGCTGCTCCCAACCTTCTGGAGCCAGTGAGACTATGGCATCCCCAATTGGGGAATGTTGTGTGCCTGAAGGTATTGAGGAGGGGAAGGAGAAGGGGGAGAGGAAGGTGGGAAAATACCTCGCTATTCAGATCTGGTCACCAAACACGGCTAAAAGCCATTTCAAGCAACGTTTCAATTCTGAATGGTGGTCTTTCACCAAGGCGATACTGAGAGTATCTTCCACTCTGGAACGTGTACTAAATATTATTTTAAATGAATTAATTGTGGAACAGCACAAATCAATTAATACAATTTACTTGCGCACACCTGGATTTGAACCCGCGACCTTCGGATTCGTAGTCGAGAGCCTTACCCCTAGACCATGGAGGCCGTGAATCATAATAAAAACAAATGGATATGGGCATTACACCACAGTAAATCTCATGCAGGCCTCCCACCTTCGTTTCTGCCTACACACCAAACGCATTACATTCATTGCCTCTGCCGCTTTGGTGCAGTTTAGTCGTAGCTCGGCGGCAGTCGGCGCGCATCCATGCCATATTTCCTTATGTTTCTATTAACTATGGTGTGATATGACACCTCGTGTGATCCCCTGGGACGAGTAAACACAACAGTTACACGAGACACGAGTGTTTTCGTGATAGTCAGCACTGTTTTCGACTTACCGTTAAATCGATAGATAATAAATTATAAAAGCACTAAAATCAGGCGATTACGCCCGCAGGTAGGTACCTACCAGAGATAACAAAGCCCATCTGTTCGATAATTCGGAATTTCCACAGCAAAGCGCAAATGAACCTAAACACTACTAAATACTGATAGACACATTTTAATTTTAATTCGATGACTCAAATACCCTAGATATTAAGTATTGCGATGGAAAATAAACTCTTCATTGGCCAAATTAATGTTTTAGTTTGGTTTTAGAAATAATAATCGTAGTTGTAACATGAACATTGTTTCAATTATTTAAAATAACATAGTAAAATTGGTGACCCCGACGTGATCCCAATGAACAAAATGCTACGAAATTTTGCATGTCAGCTAACAGCTATTGAATGTTGCCAGTAGTTTAATTATGATTTATTCTTGGTTACAGTGCATGGCTACAAATATATGGAACAGAAGACACAGAAAATGAAAAAAATACGGTCGCGTCTGAGACCCAGAACCCTTAGTCTATCCGGGACTTCAATAAAATTGATTTGAATTCCTATTATGGGTATAAATCGACTCTGAAAAATGATAGCTTTGTATTAGATTCATAATTCAAATTAATAAAAATCCGCGTTTAGTCCGATGGAAAGTTACCATCTTGGAAATATGATAAATTAATTAATTGCAGTTGCCAATCATGCAAATAATAAAACATTATTCTAATGGGTTAAATTAAATAATTTACATAGCATAAAATTACAGTACAGGCATAGCACAGACACGAGTATTCACATTACACCGTGAAGCACAGCACAGATGCGAGTACGACTGTCAACTGAACTGTCAACTAAGCGTTAGTGTCCGCCATAACATGTTAGGGGATTTTATAATCCTATTCCCGTATTTATTATTATTTTATAACCTTATTTCCCTGATCAATGTAACCAATTTATCGTTCATAATTTTTTGAAAGATATCTGCGTTTAATGACGTCATCTGACGAAGATGGCGGTGCTAACGGTATGTGTTCATACTAACTGCGCAGGCGCAGACGTTACAAGCAGCCACCAGCACGTCAAAATATTCTAGCCAACTGTCTCGGCCGGTGCTGGCCTGTGCATGTGCGGATACGTTACGCTTACGTACGGTGTAATATGAATGAATAATTTCTTCGAAAGATTGGAATTCGCTTTGTGGCGTCATTATTAATAAATGATTTAAAAATTACTTTTTAAACACCACTCTAAATAATTTCTTTTTATTTTCTAATATACATTTGTAATTCAATGTCTTATAATCGTTTTTTATTAACGTTTTTGATTAATTGCTACCTACTTTAATGCTTATAATTTGTCTATTCTTACATTATTGTGTGTTTTATGTTTATCATTTGTCTTGACACTTGACATTATTATTTTTTAGTATTATGTATGTCCTGATGAGGAAAGCTTCGCTTTCGAAACATGGTGATGTTAATAAAGTGGTGTTTACAAAGTAATTTTTAATTCATTTTTTAATATGAATGTGTTCATAGATAATGTAGGCAACTAATGTTGTCGTGTCCGTACTGTACTGTTCTGCATTGCGTGGTGCTTGTAGATGTGAATAGATCTTAACTCATCCCAAATCTAAAATTCTGAGGGCATTTCACTTTATATACAAAAAGATTTAAACCCCCCCCCCAACCATGTATGATCGTGTTAAAAATGTTGAGATTCGTAAAAAATGCAAGGCTGATGTAAGCGTAGTGAGCGAGATTAAGAAAGAATATATGACGCGAATGTGAATGAAAGAAGAAGCCGGGGACGTCCAAGGAAGACGTGGCACGATCAAGTGAATCAAATACTTGAGTCGGGCCATGTCAGAAGTCGGAATAACAGAAGAGAATGTATGAGACGTTGTATGAAAGTGAATGAAACAAGAAGTGTATGCCAAGATCGAGTTGTTTGGCGGTCCGTCCTCTCTGCCTACCCCTGCGGAGAAATCCGTATCTTTAGTCACTCTAGTGGCGGCCCTTGAGATAAACATATCAAGCTATAAAGCAGTACAAGGTATTCGAACGAGTAATGAACGTGCAAAGCACTATAATAATATTATCAACGAAGTGATTTCTAATTAACGAATAAATCTGAAGATTTCTCTCAATATTGACGGTAGCGAAGGGCATGATCGAAAGTTAACAGAATGATTTTACGAAACAATCGCTAAAATGAATAATTCATTCTCTAGAAAACAAAGAAACGAGAATTTGGATTAATAATTGGTTTTGAAATTGCGTATTGCTTCCACACGGCGAGTTTCACAAGCAGTAATTTGAACGTCAACGGTAGCGAACGCACGATGCATTTGTTTTTAACATGAAAATCAAATGCTTCATCGCGTTAATTGCTACAATGGCTATTGATATTAATAGTGCAAGTAATATAACATCTGATGTGGGTATCAATCGGGGGTTTTAAATCATCAATAACAGAAATACCTTGCACCCATAATAATATATAATATAATACGGGTATATTATGCTTTTCGAAATATGAGATGGATTTATTCCAGAGAATTCCAGTGCAACTTGTCTGAATTTACGGAATTCCACCGATCCAAAATCACCCCAGATTTCGTTTGTAAAAAACCTTATTTTTCTTCAATAGTTTGCTGTTTATTTATAATTAGGTCCCTAGATCTAGGAAATTATACCGTTTTGCCGACGGCCAAACCACCGGCTCTCTGGCCCGACAGCTAACTGCCTACACAGGCTTGTATTTTGACCGGCCTAGTATGCAAAGTGATCCGTTATCCTTTACCGTGGCTACACCTTTTCTGGACCAGGAAATTGCCCCACACACCACATGACTTGTTTCGTCTAATTTGGGTGAAACCTACTGAGCAAACCAGCAGTGTGGAGGCCGTTTAAGAAAGTATCTCTTATCCCTGTGTTAGTAAAACAGCGAACATTCTAGATAAATATTGAGATTTATAAAATGATTTCAAATTAATTTTGAATTAAACATTTTTCAAAGAAAACACACAAACACCTGAAGACCGAAAAGTATAATACCCATCTTTTCATTCCTTCCTCAAAAATAAGTAAATGAATTATGGTTAATAATAACATAAATTGATTTTTTTTGGAGCAGCAACTTTATGAAATAGTCACCTTAGGGTCGTTTAAAGTTTTTTTTCCTTTTTTTAAAAATATTTTCAAACATCTACTTAGCTATTTAGCTATACATTTAGGTAAATAGTCAAGTAAGGTAGTTTAACTAATCATTGTAAAAAATAATATTAACATAACCCAAATTAAACATGAAAACGGAAAAAAAGAGCGAAAAGAAAAAGATTTCAGTCGCATCTGGGACTCGAACCCAGGACCTCTGCCTATCCGGGGCAACCGCTTAACCATCTTAGCTAATGAGACCAGTTCATTTTATGTCATCTTCATCGATATCATATCTCAAATTCAAGATATGTAAATATTATAATTTTTATTTTTATTTTCTGTCGTTTTTTCCGTTGTCATGTTTCATTTCGGTTATCTTAATATTATTTTCTACATTGATTAAATATTAAAATGAGGTTTTTAAATCTCAAAAAAATAATTAATAATTAAAAATTGAATAGTTTAATTAAAGTTGCTTACCGAGGCGCTTTAAAATAAACTAAGCTTGGAGGAATAATATTTTTCTGGGCGAATGTCGAAATGAACGGTCTCCATCTCACATCATTCTGTTATCTCAGGTTTCCAACAAACTCGCATCCCCGTCGCCGCTCAACAAAAGTAATGGAACGTGCTTCGAAGGCGTATTTTTTACGACGTATCGCCTCTAATCGTATAACTCCTCTTTTAATGGAAGCAATCTTCCCAATAAGCCCTCCATTGATATTCTTGGTGTAACCCTAAGCGACCAGCTCAGGTATGGGGGGCTCCATCGAAGCCAGAGTAAAGTTAGCATCTCAGCCAAGCTGGGCGTACTGTACAGAGCCGGTTAATAGGACACAACTGCTGACCCTGTACAAATCGAAAGTGCACCCCGCTGTAGAATTTGGCAGCCACATCTGGTCGGGAGTCCCAAAATATCTGAAAAAAAACCCTTGACTTCGTGCAGAAACGAACGGTCCGTTTGATAAATTCACCTATCTTAACAGATTGCAATCTTTGGAGGACGGACGTCAGGTGGGAATGCTGTCTTTGTTCTACCGGTATTTCAGAGTCGGAAAACACGCCAAACGCGCGCCCAGCATTTGTTATCGGTTGACATTTATCACATGAGAACGGGTCACTACTACGACTCGTTCTCGTGTTCAACAGGTCACTTTTTTTTTCACCCAAATTTTTTTTTTCTCGAACATAAATCACCACCAACAGGCCCAGTTTATGTACCATAAGATTTTTTAAAATTTAAATTTATTTTTTCTTTAATTCATAGAAAAATAGTACAAGAAAACAAAAGATGTAGTCCCACAAAGCGGGTACATGACAGCTTGTCTGCAGGTTCTATTAAAATCAATGGATCCAAATGATAATACCTATGTACATGTATAAAGTAATTTTTTTTTTGATATACGTTTATGTATACATATTAAACTTAAAAATAGGTAACCATTGAAGAAAATAATATTAACATAACCTAAATGAAAGATGAAATCGGAAAAAAGGACGGAAACTAAAAAGATTCAGTCGCATCTGGGACTCGAACTCAGGTCCTCTGCCTATCCGGGGCAACGCTCAACCGACTTAGCTAATGAGACAAGTTCAATTTGTGTCATCTTCATCGATATCATATCTCAAATTCAAGATTTGTGAATATTATCTTCCATTGTTTTAATCTCATATTATTGGCAGCTATTTTTATGATGTTTACAAAGTTCTACCCGAACTCAATTGCAAACTTAAACAATGTCAAGTCGGTTGAGGGTTGCCCCGGATAGGCAGAGGACCTGGGTTCGAGTCCCAGATGCGACTGAAATATTTTTAGTTTCTGTCCTTTTATCCGGTTTCATCTTTCATTTTAGGTTATGTTAATATTATCTTCTTCAATGATTAAATATTACGATGAGGTTCTTAAATCTCAATAAAAATAATTAATAATTAAAAATTGAATTCTTTAGGCTTTTACAAAAAGTCAATAGATGTCTCATATAAATAAAAAAGTCGGATTGGCAGCTATTTTTATGATGTTTACAAAGTTCTACCCGAACTCAATTGCAAGCTTAAACAGTGTCTCGGATTAAAATCCGACTTATTATTTATATGAGACATATATTGACTGTAAAAGTCTAAAGAATTTCAATTTTTAAGTATTAATTATTTTTATTGAGATTTAAAAACCTCAATGTAATATTTAATCATTGAAGACAATAATATTAACATAACCTAAATGAAAGATGAAACCGGACAAAAGGACAGAAACTAAAAAGATTTCAGTCGCATTTTCAATTGAATCTTGTGCTGTGTCTGTGCACCAGCGGCTTTTTGTATTGGCTTTCCCCGCGTTATCCATTAAAGTAATGTACCATAGGAGACCTTTTATTGGAATTATGCCGTATAGTAGTAGTTTAAAAAAATTTCTCTGTCTGTGAAATTTTTTTTAAATTTATGCAGTGTGAAAATTTTGTACATATTTAATATACGTAATGCTTGCGTGCCCCAAAGTTAGTATTCCATATCTCGGGATGGATTCTACCATAGAAAAGTATATACGTTGAAGTCTACAATGGGGCAAGATAAAATTTAATTTATAGAAGCTACTCGCTATGGATCGGAGCTGGTTACATATCTTGGCCACTTGCGTGTCCCACTTAAATGTACTGTCTACTATTAATCCCAGATGGTTATATTCGTTTGTAAAGTCAATAGTGGCGCAGTTACAATTTTATTCAATTTTCCTATATGTGCATTTAGTTTTGGTAAATTCCACACTCGGTGACCTTATCCGAGACATGTACATACATTTCGTTATAATTAGCCATACATAATGTGCCCATTTAAGAAGTCTAGTTGTGAAGAGCAATTAAGGGATTTTAATTTGATACTACTATAAGTGCAGTGTCACCTGCGAAAATGAATCTAAGAACATTTTTTAGCACCTGTTCCTGCCCTGTTTTGAGGTGCTTTCCTCACCTTTCGAGAGTACTGGAAGGACCACTTCAACATCGTGATATGCCTCATAATTATTGATCAGGCCTGGTTGGGTGTTACAATGAGGACCTTGACCCGAAGTGTCAGTGGAGGAGGAGATTGTGTCTCTGGGAAAATCCAAATCGTGGTGGATGAGTTAGACGTGAAAGAGCTCGTCGAGGAGCACTCTCAGGAACTGACGACCGAGGAGTTACAAGAGTTACGAGGAGGTTATCTCTACAAGTGAGATGAAGGAGATCTTGGGAATATGGGAGAGAGTTTCGCAATTCGTGGAAAAGAAACACCTCGGAAAAGTTGCAACTGGTCGTGCATCGGAGCTATTTAATGATACTTGACTGATTCATTTCCCCGATATTCTGAAAGGGCGGAAGAAACAAACCACCTTGGACTTGGTTGAAAAGGCAGAGACCAATGAAGAGAAAAGCAGTAACTAAAATTAAGCATACAGTAGCATCTAAGTTGTGTGTAAGTTGCATTTAAGTTGTGTGTAAGTTGCATTTAAGTGACCAAAATACAAATACACTTTATAAAACCAGTTAATTTCTTTATATTCTCTTTTATTATGTTTTTATACAATATTCGAAATTTATAAATACATTTTTCTTATTCAAAAACACGTAACAAGAACAACTGGGGTGGCATTTTGGCGGCCGAAACGGATTAATGGCATTTTAATTAATTTCAATGTGGAAAATTGCTTTGCGATACCAGAAAGGTTACGGAACGAATTAAACTCGTATCTTCGAGGTATCACTGTATCTCGATTTACTCATTTGATTTAAAATCTTTACAATTTCTTCAAAAGATTGCTATTCACTTTCTGGCGTCATTATTAATAAATTAAACAGATAAATTTAAAAAAAAATCCTGATGAGGAAAGCGATTTGTACGAGTATATGATATATATGATGTATATGATATATATGATATATATAATGTATATGATATATATGATATATATGATGTATATGATATATATGATGTATATGATATATATGGTATATATGATGTATATGATTTATATGATATATATGATATATATGATGTATGTATATAAAGTGGTGATTACAAAGTAATTTTTAAATCATTTATTAAAACCTTTACATTAATTTTTCTATGTAATAAATAGTTTTTAGTAAGACAAAACAGTTTACCAGATTCCTATGGCATCAAGTACTTTAATTGTGTGTTTGCTGCGAATTTATATAAATGAAAAGTTGTCGAATAGTTTATCACAGCTTTTGTTTTTCTGGAGCCGAAATTACTGTAATACTGCCATTCATCGATCATACCCAATTTATATAAATATTTTTCTAAATTTATCGAAATATATTTATGAAAATTTGTCTGTAATGCAGTAATATGGAAATTGGCCCCTAATTATTGTGGATAAATCTCCGTTCTTAAAAATAGTTCTAACAATGCTACATTTTAGTCCCCCGGGAATGTAGCTCATATCAATTATCATGTTAATAAAGTGAACAATTATAGGGCTAAGTAATGTGACATGTTTTTTAAAATCATACATACGAATTTGTTCCACGCCCTGTGTTTTTGAATTTTTCATACCTCCGATTATACATTCAATTTGCGTTACATTAGCTTTTGGTAGGTACATTGAATGTGATAAATATTCCCAAACGTATTCAGACTACTCAGACATCACATCATCAAAGAAGTTGCTGCCACTACATCGGTCGGTTGAGATTTTAAGAAATATTTAGAGACAACTGCGTCAGAGCTGAATTTACTTTTCCTTCGCAATATTTTATTTATTTCTTTCCATGTTTTTTTAATATCATTAAAACAATGATTAAATTTGTTACTGCATTTTTTTGCGTATAATATTTGGTTATTTAGTTTGTTTGCTTGTGGAATGATTTGATTTGTGTTTCCTCCTTCTTACAACATGGGTCTCTTAAAGAAAACTCCTCGTACCATAATTGTACACAGAAATCGTTGCTTGTGCAATGATGGAGGACTTAGATACAAAAGAAATTGAACCCATGACGCCTGGATGGGAACCCGACGTGTACGTCGACGATTCATTAAGTATATGGACGTTACATGCGATCTTCGTATGTATAAAAAATACTGTTTTTATACAGGTATCTTTCATATTGATGACTGCCTTAGTTTAATATACATATTTTTTTTTTTATTTTTTTTTTATTTAATATAATAATTTTTTTTACAGAGAGTATATAAAAATAAGACATGATTCATATAGTGTAACAAAAAATATATTATAGCTATTCCTCACCATAAAGAAACAAGGTTCTTGTGTTTGGTGAGTGATTATCGCTTAATTAATCAAATCATAACTTAAAGTATTGTTGTACAATAGCAGGAAAATATGAATTTGTCGTGTAAGTTTTGTAATTTATCACTAGTAATAGTATTAAAGAAAATGAAAAGAAAGTAGAAGAAAAGAAGAGAAGATAATAATAAAAGACAAAAAAAAATCTAATAATAATAATTTTTTTTTTTTTTTAAATTGTTACAGTAGTTTGAGGTAATTTTTTAATCTATGTTGAAATTCATGGATATTTTCTATAATTTTAAGATCAGATGGCAGATTGTTAAAAAAAGTTATTCCTAGATATAGGTATGTGTTTTGCGTATGCTTAGTATTGAATGGCGGGATTTTAATGTTTTGTTGATACCTTGCGGATATATTAAATTGTAATTTATTTAACGTTTTTCTTTAAAGATTTGAATAATTGCATATTTTTTATAAATTTTATCTACTGTAGGTACATTGAATATTGTAAAAAGCTTTTCAGTGGAAAATGATGATGGTTTTTTTAAAATTACCTTTATTATCAATCTTTGAATTATTTTAAGTGGACTTAAAATATTATCATATGTTCCCCCAGCCAATAATTCCATATTGTAAAATAGACTGAACAATTGCATAGTACACTCTTTTTAGGTTTTCTAGTCTAAGAATATTTCTTAGTCTTATAAATATATATATACATTTTCTAATTCGTTTAACAAGTTCACAAATATGTGTTTTCCATTTAAAATGCTGGTCTATATATACACCAAGGTATTTAATTTTGGAAGTTGGACTAAGTATTGAACATGCTTGATTACAATTGATTCTGTTGCAGTTACTTTGGTGTATTATAATTTTTATTTCTGGTTTTGATTTAAATTTATTGATAGAGAAAGGAATAAATTTTGTTTTTCCAGTGTTAAGGGAGAGTAGATTATTATCGAACCAATTTTTTAATATATTAATATCAGTATTTGCTAGCTTGTTAATAGAATTCCAGTCAGTACCTTCAATTATTATGACAGTGTCGTCAGCATAAGATATTATTTTTCCGTTTAGCTTTTGCATGAATATGTCATTTACATAGATGATAAAAAGTAGAGGTCCCAGTACTGTACCTTGAGGTATGCCAAAATTACTTGTTTTTTTATGACTAAGTACCTCGTTTATTTTTACCACTTGAGGACGTTTGAAAAGATAGCTTTTTATCCATTCCAGAGCTGTACTATTTATTCCAATGTTGCTTAATTTAATTATAAGTTTGTCATGAGATATGCTATCAAACGCTTTTTGAGATCTATAAAAATTCCAAGGCATTTTAGTGATTTATCTAATGAAGTGTGAATAAGGCTAGTTAATTTTGAAATTGCATCCTGTGTGCTTCTACTTTCCATAAAGCCGAATTGATTTTCGTGAATTATGCTATTACATTTTATAAACTGGTTAAGTCTTTTTTTTACAAGTTTTTCAAAAATTTTTGCAATATTTGAGATTACTGAAATGGGACGGTAATTATTAACATCTTCGGGATTACCAGACTTAAATATTGGAGTTATGGTAGTTTGTTTGTAATTACATGGAAATACTCCGCATTGGAAACTTGTGTTGATTATATGCATTAACAGTTTAGAAATTTTGTTTTTAATATTTTTTAAAATGTTAATTGTAATTCTATCAAAACCTGGGGCAGAGCCTCCTTTCATGCCGTTTATAATAGTTACTATTTCGTCCTCTGTGGTGAGTTGAAATGTTGACATTTTATTTTTAACATCAACATTACAGTCTGGAATTGTTATATTTGGATCTTTGTGTATGAGATTAGCAAGATTTTCTCCTATATTTGCAAAGAATTCGTTAAATATATTTGCAGCTTTTAAAGGGTTCTCTTTGCAACATGTTTCCGAATTATCATGAATAATAGTGCTGATTTCATTGTTTTTATACTTTTTTTGTCCATTATCTCATTTATAATCGTCCATACTCCTTTGTCATTTTCAACCTGTATCAACTTCTGTTTGTAATAGCTTTCTTTTGTATGTTTTATGATATATGAGAGTTTATTTTTATATGCTTTAAAATGTTTCTGTAAATGTTCATTATTTGGTTGTTGATTAGTTAATCTATAAAGAGCTTGCTTATGACGTACGGATACTATTAAACCGTGAGTTATCCATATATATATATATATGTATATTAAACAAATATATATATAATATAAAATAAATATATATATATATATATATATATATTGTTTTTTTAATTTTTTATTAATAATAATTTTAAACAGTTAAAAAAAATCATGAATTGAAAAAAAAATCCTTTGTATTCGTCGTATTTAAAAGGTTCGATAATAAATATTCTGATATCTCCTCATAAAAATATGGTGTTACCAAGCTTTTATGAAATAGAAAATTCTGGAAGTGTTACCCGGATATTAAATCTTTAGCAACATATTTTTAAACATCGAATATTTAAATTGTTTTAATAGCAAAGAAGATGACATTGGGATTGAACTGGTTCCAAGAACATTTCGACTTGTTCATTAAAATATCCATCACTTTAATCTTAACGAAAAATCGATTCGGTGATTGCGAACGTTTAATTTCAGAATATTATAATATTCTTACAAAACGAAGTCACTCGAGAAATGTAATCGATTGTTAAACCTATAATTCCCCGAAGTGACAGCTGAATTAAATAACTCATTTGAAAAATTAATAACTTCCAGGATATTCATTAAAATAAAATCTTAATTTGTCAAGTGATTCATGGCACAGAGATAAATTAAACAAGAAGGCATAAACAGCTTTTTATTATTTTATGGTATCTAGGGGTTGCTGCCAAAAGCTCGTAACTCTACATTTTCGGTATTAACGAGGTTAGCGATAATTTTAGTGGTTGTTCATAGTCTGGAATAAGTTTGGGTTATTTCGTTAAACTGGGATTACACAGACTTGTCCATTTTAATAGACTTAAACGATTTTTTTTGTTGTCCAAATTTTAATGAGATTGTTTTTTTATTATTTTTTTATTATTAAAAGCATTCAATACATTATGCACTGTATTCCCAAGAGTTAAGAAACTCAGTATGGTATCACATGCAGAACCTGCAGTACAGTTCTTAGGAACAAACATACTTAATATTTAAGATACATAATTAATATTCACAATACATTAACAACATTTAAAAAATATAATTTGTATTTGTAATAAAGGCATATCACTGGTACATTATAATATAAGTGTACAGAGACACTCATTATAAAGAAACACACCACTGGTACATTATATAAATACTTTAATTACGCGAATAACTTATATCAAGTAATTGGTGAACATTCTTTTGTTCCTAAAAACCAATTTGATCCCAGTCGGCATTCTGTGCAACAAATTTTTGAAGCTTTTTTTAATTTTATTTCTTGGTTGTGATGCCATACTTGAATAAATTCCTGGATGAGATTTGACTCGGTGGTTATCTTTTTCTTCAATTCCTTCTTTACAATCGACCATAGATTTTCGATAGGGTTCATATCGGGAATAATTCCAGACCACGGGAGCGTTGAAATGTGGATATCTTAAAGATATTTGTGGTCGACTTTGTCATTGTGGCAGGAAACCTTGTGGTGCGTGAATGTTCCATCGCCATTTGGAAACCACTAACGATATTACGGAATCATTTGATTTTCCAGTCCTTTTATTTATTGGTCTTTCCTCATGGCACCTTCCGCAATGTAAAGGCGGCCCGGTCTCCGGAAAGAAAATACACTTCACACCATAACCGATTAGGGATGTTTCTCGGTTTGTGCCACGCATTCCACCTTGAATTCATCCCCTGGTCGTCTGCGGTCGGCTGCATTCATCCGACACTTGAAATATCGATTAAATATCGAAATATACCTGTTTTTCATTATGTATCAAAATCAAAATGTAACACCCAAAATGAAAATTTAATTTATGCACGGAAAAGCTCAACCTCCGATTGGCCCATTAGTGACCATCAAATCTGAAAATAAATATTTAATTCTTGGGCAGTGTCGTGGTAAACTTTTCCCAATCGGTTGCAGACATGTTTTGCCATTCTTCAAGTGACTTTGGCCTTTTTCCTTGGACGCCATGCTGTAGTAACCCTTCGTTAATCGGGGTTCTTCTGACGGACCTTATCCTTATATTTAATCCTACTTCTTTAATTTTGTCACTCAAGTCCCTAGAAGTAAGTTTTATTGTAATGCTATTATGTAATTGGAGTCTGTTATTACTCTTACAATTAACAGTTCTACTATTTGGATATTTAAAAAAAAAAACGATTTGTGAACATTTATCACAATATGCATGTACCTATATTGTTCTATTATTGCGCTACTATTTGTATGATATTTTTTATTTATTGATGTATTATATAATATTATTGAACTAAACTCCTGCTGACAAGCTACTTGCAGTGACTTGGCGGGTACAGATTCCCATTGTATGAAAAAGAGTATTACAAATAAAATATATACAACAAAAAATATTTAAAAAAAATCTTGTTAAAACAAATGATACGTTGAATGCTAGTAAAGGAGTTATTTCCTACACGCGAATGGAAATGGTATTTTAGAAAGTTTGGAAATAAAGAAAGTCAGTTAGTAAAAGTAATAAGAATCATTTAACTTGTATAACAATCGTGTAGTAGATTTGTTCCCACCAGAATCTCCCACCCCCAGTTATCTCCCCCTCCTCTGCCATTCCAGTACTCCTGTAAATGTTTTTTCTCACTATTAAATTAAATTTAAATTACGATAAATGTGATTAATTTTATGATTTTAATGGCCATGGGTACGTGTCTATATACTATTTTAAAACAATAAATAAAGAGTTTTCCAAAGGGACATTTAAAATTCCAAGATTTGTTCGCTCATCGGACTCCGGAATGAGTATTGCCAAAACAAAAACTAGAAACATGAATTGTAAATTTTTGCCGTCGGACACACCCCTGGCGCGCCAGACTGTTTATAATATAGTAAGCAGGATGGATGGCCCAGCGTTCCGTCCTCATTTCCTGTATCCACGCCCCGTTTCTGGGCCAGGAAAGTGTCTATACACCATTCGTTTTGGCCAATTTTGGCGAAACCTACCGGGCAAACCACTCGTTTGGAAGGCCCTCACGGTACTCGTGCAAAAACTTCCACAAATAAATATCTACAACGTGTATCGCCAACACGATTGCTTGTTTAAGTAGTTAATGTTTTCAATTTATTTTTTATAACTTATTGAAGTTTGTAAACCTCATTGTAATATTTAATCATTGAAGAAAATAATATTAAGACATCCCAAATGAACCACGAAACCGAAAAAACAACAGAAAATAAAAAGATTTCAGTCGCATCTGGGACTCGAACCCAGGACCTCTACCTATCTGGGGTAACCGCTTAACCAACTTAGCTAATGAGACCAGTTCAATTTACGCCATCTCATACTTCAAGTTCAAGACTTGTTAATATTATCCTCCATTTTTAAATCCCATATTATTGGCTGCTATCCTTGTGATGATCGCATAGTTCTACCCGAACACAATTGCAATCGGAATAGAGTCTCGGATATACCTACTCGATTTTTATTCATATGAGACATCTATGGATTTATTTTATTTGATTTATTTTTAAGTCTGGAAAGAAGTATTCAATTTATTTTTAATAACTTATTGAAGTTTGTAAGCCTCATTGTAATATTTAATCATTGAAGAAGATAATTTATTATTTTTGTACAATACCGTGTCTTCATATTGCTGTCTATAACGCAACACCGAAACGTCTCGTGTGAAGTGATCACATCAGTTTTAACATCGCTAAGGCGATGCAGATTGAACTTTTGTTTTTGTTTATTAACAGGAAACGTTCAAATGGCAAAAATATTATAAAAAAAAAATAATAAAAAATCACCCCTTTAAGACGAAATAACCCCCTTCTACAAGTTGATAGAAAAATGTGAGTAGGAAAATTTCTTCAGATGCGATGTTTCACATTGTGATTTTTGCTGTTTTTAGAATTCACTACCATTTATTACTCTGGTTCGATCAAACGGTTCCGTGAAAAAACAGATCAGTGATAAGTAATTAAATGTGATGAAAAAAAAACTAATCTTACCTAACCTAATTTGATAGACTGAGAACGGTTATCCAATTTTTTTTCTTCATCTTTGACTAATATTCCGCTATCCCAATTCATAGCACGATTAATGTTATAAAGACGGTAAACGGACATTACAATTATATTATTAACTAACATTAATGTAAATTACACTTAAAATAATAAAATTACCTGTCAATCTGTTGGGGCACTTGAGGTCTTTAGTGGGGGTCGAGGAGTCGTGGGGGCAGAGGCAGATGTGTGTCGAGGCAGGCTGACTCTTGCAGGCAGCCTCATCCCCGCAGATGCCGGGCCTGCATTCTCCCATCTGGGGGCCACCCGCTATACAAACAAATACATTGTATTATTATTTATCCGCACTACACATCTAATCATATTGTTTATTTTTTAAATAGCAGTTTCTCATAATAGTATATTATTCATATAAACAATCAGTTGTGCACAACCGGCGGCTCGCGGACCTCGTCCTGCCGCCCTCTTGGTTAAATATAAATCAACAACATTAATTTATTGGGCTGACCTTCGGTTCATAAAAAAATAAAGTGTTCCATTTTATAGGGGCAAAACGACCAAATGTTGTTTCTGAAAACATACAAGTAAAACTAACGAAAGCTTGTTTTGACATTACTTATTTTAAAGCCATCGTTTGAATTTCAGTCTTCTTTTATAAAATACAAAAGGGTATCACGACAAACTTGTCTGTCTTCAATATTTTGAATTAGCCACCCAAAATTACAAGATTTTTTTAAAATTTTTATATTTTGCTCCTTCAAATGTTAGTGTTTATTGATTTGACCTTAGAGGAGGAACATTTTTAGCCTGATGTGTTTTTTTCAGCTTCCTGTGCTTGTTTTATAAAATTGGTTACCGCTTTACAAAATACAAAAAAATTTAGAAATTTAAAACCTCGATTTATAAATTACATTAATTTATATAAATTTTGAAATGGCATCTAAAGATTTAGTAGTAAGTTATTATGAAATGCGATATTTTGGGTAGGATTTGAAACAGACTGCGCAGCCGTTCCTCTTAATATTATTTTTTTCTCATATTAAAAAATATAAATCACATCAATTCTATGTCAGATTATTCGTCTCAAATAAACAACATGTTTAATTTATATGTCTTAATGTTTTATCATATCATTGTTGTATTTATTGCAATATGGAAGATTGGGCAAGGCACCGCCCAACGCTCGGATTAAAATCTTTAATAAATAAATTATAGGCAGTAAGTAAGGTATGTAGATACACAACTTTTCGAATGATCAATCTGAGTCGCCGATCAGCCAAGTGTTTTGTTGAGCAACGTTCTGTTTGCCTTTTTCCAAGCATTTATTTTATCGTTAAACATCCTAAATTGTCTATGAAGGTGCTCACCCACTTTCATAAGCAATAAAATAGTGCCCGCCCACTTTTATAGAGAATAAAATGATATCAAAGTTTTAAAAAAATCCATGTAAACTTAACAGAGATGAGTTAATTTTGTATTTATTGTGAATTTAAATAATTAATTTTAAAAACTAACACATAAACCAACCTTTTGTAATTAACAAACATATGCGTTAAAAATATGTTGAAAATAAAGTGTTACCTTGTCTTTTGCTAATGCCATGAAAGTGCATTGTTCGTTTCTTACATTTAACATTTGATGTTTCTCCCCGGTAAAAAAAACCGACAAAACGTAGCATATAATACGTAAAATATATTAGGTTCTCTTTAAAACATACAAAAATATGATTTTGATCTTCTAAAACGAAAATAAATCTTTGTCATTTAATATTTGTTTCGCGTAAAATAGATCGCAAACCAATAATGACATTAGACATTTCGGTGACATTTTTTCACCCTGTTGACACATTTCATAACTAGTCCTCTGTTGGGCGGAACTTAAACCATAAACATCGATTTCCTAAGTTGATTTTAAATTAGATCGAGAATTTCGTTGGGAAGAGCGTATTTGTGTATTTAAAAAGTGCTGAGGCACAATTTCAGCTCAACAGTTGCTCAGTAGTACAATACTGTTTTTCAATATTTAATTTATTTATTAATATTCTGCCTAAATATATCTATCAAAATTCTGCATTTTTTAATTAATTATTTATACAAGATAAAAATTCCCAAGCTGCGTTGATAGAGGGAATGAAAAAAGTTGAGCTTTACATCAAAGAGTAGCTGAAAAAAAAGAAGATTAAAAAATATTTTAAGAAGCATCAGAAAAGAACAACGGTTTTTCCTCGTGGCCTCGTATATTTTGTTGGGATTAGGTATTAGTCCTCTTTGTTAACCCAAAAGGAAAGCGCTGTTTTCAAATTGTATAACATTTTAAGATGTTCACGAAGAGTTTAATAATGCCGTAAATAACTGATGACGTTATACTCGTAAATTGTACTCTCACTTGAAACAATATCAAATTTACCTAATAACCGAACTAAGTGTGTTTGTTTTGTAATCTACTGTTAAATATCACATTATAAATAATACGTTGTTTGCTGTTATGTCGATAATAATACGATTTATCTAGTCGAAATATCAATACGAATTTATCAGAGAATATATAGCTACGAATGAAATATCGGCATTTCATTCTGACTTTGGGCAATTAATTAAAAGTCATATTTCACATAATATCAACCATCCATAAATATAAATATGTTTGTAGAGGTTGACATAATTATCTTTATAGGCGGCCAAATAAGGAAATAACGAATTTTTTTTTAAATGCCACCGTAGCGAAATTTTATATGATTTTTTTTTTTTAATAAAGTAAGGATTACCTTGAGACCGGCAGGGTCTAAAAATAAAACGTTGACAAAAGTTCAGAATATATTTAGAAAAAAAAAATGGTGTAAGCGACTAGTGTTGTTACAAGACTGTAAATTTTGTGTAGGTGCTGGATCCAGAGCCACTTTCTTCCGTTGCAGGGTTGTAGGGTAGGTGGATGGTGCTGGTCCTCACGTATATAGTGAGCCTAAAACTGTCGGGAGCTCATTTTTTTTAGGCTCACTATATACACTGCTTATCCTCATCAACCCTGCAAACCACCTCGCCCTGCGACCCACTCCCAGCACCTGACCCTGCACCTCAACCTGACATCCGCTACAAACCTCTGCAAAAAACCCTACGACCTATCCGACCCTACATCCTGCTACACCACCCAACCTTGCATTTCTCCTAAACCAAGTAACATGGAGCCGTACTTGCCGGAGCTAGAAAAACTGGACCCTCCCATCGATGTCATCGAAAAATTCCTCGAATTAAAAAAAGCCCCGATCCAAATACCTATCACTGCAAGACGCGGAAAAAAGTCACATACTACCTGGACGGAGTTAACCCGTCCAGCTCCGAAATACTTCCAAGATCCTCCACCACACCCGAGAAACCCGGAAAACCCATACTACCCACCACCACGACCTCAGCTATGTCTTTGACTCCGCCCGCCTACGGATCCGCCGAACAGACCCAAGCAATGAACACGGAAATACCGAACACCCCTACCAAACCCTCCACCCGCTCATCGACCTCAGCATCATCCGACTTCCCCCCACTCTGGACGACCACCTCCGCATCCAACAAAAAACGCAAAGCCTCCACCTCTCCTCGCACTTCCTCTCCAACATCGACCCAAAACCGATTCACTCCCCTGACCCCTGCTCCAAGCACCATCTCAGACACCATCACGACAGACGAAAACGATGAAGACTCCACCGCACCTGCCCCAGTCCGCCCCCGCCCTATCAAGATCCCTCCTATCATCATAACTTCACCAGAAAACTGAGACTGAGACTGAAGCTGGAGTTTTCGGGTGTTAAAATCACGCACGCAAAGGCCATTCCGACCGGCGTGGTAGTACACACTGAAAATTCCTCCAGCTTCCGTCTCGCGACAAAAATGTTGGAGGAGATCACAACGCCTTTCCATACCTTTGAACTCAGCGAAGACAAAACCACCAAAGCTGTAATCCGTGGAGTACCCACTTCCATTTCAGAAGATGAAATCTTGGAGGAGCTTAAAGATTTGAATCTTCCCGTCATCACCGTCTCTCGTATGAGATCAGGACTAAACAGGACGAACGTCCCCATGGTTCTGGTCCAACTCTCACATGGAGAAGAAGGAAGGAAGATATTCAACCTAATATCACTCTTCCATTTAAAAATAAAAATTGAATATCTGGACCATAAAAAAACCCCAACGCAATGCCACAGATGCCAACGCTTCGGACACTCGGCTAAAGGCTGCCACCTCCCACCACGCTGCCTCAAGTGCGCGGGTAACCATTTTACCGCGACCTGCACCAAAAAGAGGGAAGACGGACCGGCCACATGCGTAAACTGCACCGGCCCACACCCAGCAAACTTCAAAGAGTGCCCAAAGCGACCAGCCGACCGGATCCCTCTCTCCCGACGAGCTCAGGTACCTCCCCAAGTTACATTCACCTCCCACCCTACCACACCTTCCTTATCCTACGCGAGGGCTGTAAACCTTAGTGTTCCACATTTTGGAATGCAAACGGTCTATTAAAAGACCTACACGAAGTTCGCATATTCACCGACACACAACATAGACATTTTGCTCATTAATGAAACACATTTAAACCCATCACACTCACCAAAAATCGCTAATTACACGTTGTACAGGAATGACAGATTACACTCACGAGGTGGTGGCACAGCCATCTTCGTGAAAACTAAAATCGCACACACTCGCAATACTACACCCACACTTTCTACAATAGAAAGCACATCCATAACAATACACCCAAAACACTCCGGTCCGCTGAGAATTAACTCAATTTATAATCCCCCACAAAAGAGATTACAAAACTCGGATCTTGATTTACTTCTCAGCGGACAAATACCTACTATTCTAGCGGGCGATTTCAACGCGAAACACACCCCCTGGAATAGTAGGCGTGCAAACGTAAACGGGCGTATTTTACACAAATACATCTCAAATCACTCAGATATCATTGCAGACGGTCCCATGTCACCTACACACTTTCCAGGCGAGGACTCACGCCTGACGTGATGGATATCGCAATATTCCACAAATTACCTTGGACGTACTATATCGAAACCATTAACGATCTGTCCTCAGATCACAACCCCGTGTTGCTCACAGTCAATGAATTCATCGAACCCCCCCCCCAAAGCCAGAGAGAAGACCGACTGGACATATTTCTCGCACAGAGTCGGGGAAAAATTATCCATCAATCACTCCATCAAAAATTCAAAAGATCTAGACATAGCGGTTGACAACTTCGCCGAGACAATTACGTCCTCGCTAAAAGATGCCTCCAAACCCCTGCCCGAGCGCTCTCTTCTGACTCTCAGAGGGCACCTCCCAAAAAATATAAAAGATCTCATCTCCCTCAAAAATAATCTCCGCCGCCACTGGCAAAAAAACCGTGTCCGTAGAATCAAAACCACCATCAACAGACTTCAAGCCCTCATAAGAAAAAAACTTTATGAGCACTCAAATGACACTTGGAATAAAAAACTTCAAGAGATAAATCCACAAGATGGCTCCTTGTGGAAATTATCCAAAGCCCTCAAATCTACCTCTGCACCAAACCACCCCATTCACTCCGAAAACGGTCTCGTTTTCGATGATCAAGACAAATCGGAGGCGTTCGCCGACAGTCTTGAAAAACATTTCAGCCCCAGCTTCAAACACGCCAACCTCGACCATATTGCAAACGTCAACCGCAGAGTAAATAGCATAATAAACTCCTTACCCCCCAATAATATCCACTTCACCACCCCAGCTGAAGTAATCCGGGCTATAAAAGCTCGGAAAAACAAAAAAGCTCCCGGCCCTGATGGGATCACCAACTTCACTCTTAAAGCTCTCCCCCAAAAAGGAATACTAGCAATAGTAAATCTAATCAACGCCGCTCTCCGATTACGCTATTTCCCCAAAAGTTGGAAACATGCTCACGTAATCGTTCTTCCTAAACAAGGAAAAGATACACTCTTTTGCGAGAACCACCGACCGATCAGTCTTCTCTCTAACATTGGTAAAAAATTTGAAAAAATTCTACTCACCCTGCTTCTAAAGCATATTGACGAAGTCTCAACCCTACCCGAAGAGCAACACGGATTCAGATCCCAACACTCCACCCTCCACCAACTCCTGAGAGTCTCCGAAATCATCATCGGAGGCTTCAACACCTTTCGGTCTACTGGCGCCATTTTCCTGGACATAGCCAAAGCCTTCGACAAAGTATGGACAAACGGCCTGCTTCTCAAACTCCACGACACCGGCATCGACCCCCAACTTTTCGGTGTCCTAAAATCATTTTTACGCCGCCGTACTTTCCAAGTGAAATACCGCGGTGCTCTCTCCAAAATACGCTTCATGACGGCAGGGGTCCCCCAGGGGTCCCTACTGTCCCCCACCCTCTTCTATGTTTACACACACGACATACCCCTCACAGAAAACCACAATTCATACAAAGCTCTGTATGCAGATGACACCACCGTTATGGTTCAGTACAGTTCGCCCAAGATGATTACACATCGCCTACAACTAAACATTAACAAACTCCAAGATTGGTATGACGAATGGCGCATAGACGTGAATCCCACAAAGAGCGTAGCGGTTTTCTTTTCTCGTAAGAGAGGCCGCTCCGGTCCCAGCGGGAACGTCACGTTGCACGGCCAGGTCATACCGTGGAAAAACAGTGCCAAATATCTTGGAGTTACACTGGATAAAAGACTCACATGGATACCACACATCAAAAATACACTTACAAAAGCCCGGAACATTTCCGGTGCTTTACACCCACTATTACAATACCACTCAAAAACCTCACTCAGAAACAAACTACTCATATACAAATCACAAATACGTCCCGTTTTAACCAACGTCTCAGCCATTTGGGCCACTGCCAACACAAAGCGACTCGAACAATTCCAAAATGTCATGCTCAGAAGATGCACCAAAAGTCCTTGGTTCGTCAGAAATAGCATAATCAATACAGGCACGAAAATCCCCCCCTGAGGAAACACATAGTCGATTTATCCAAATCTTTTTTCTCCAAACTTGCTTCAAATCTGAACCCAAGCGTCAATTGTCTCGGGCAAATAAGACCCGACGACAACCCAACCTACCCCTTCCCGATCTCCATAACACTCCCCCCTTGATGTGTGGGCTCTAATAAAAAAAATTACAAAGAGCAACCAAAAATACAAAAAAAAAATAGTATTAGAAGTTATGCAAGAAGCCAATCCACCCGGCAAGCAAAAATCATCCAACACTTCAAAAAAAAAATAATCACAAAATATATTATTTAAAGCCCTATATGTTGCCATAGGCAGCCCACACATCGGGTAGAAAAAACCATCCTCCAGGTAACCATCACCTTCAGTTCGCGAGAGAGAGAGATTGGGTTCTCTGAAACTCGCCCGCAACAATACGATATAGTAGGGAGCTCATTTGGCCGAATTCTTCAAGGTCGGCGGACGCCTGAATTTCGACATTTAAATTACATTTTAACATGATATTACATGAAAAAATTAAAAAGGTTTTGTGTAGCGATCAGGTTAATTCTAGCTATGTTTAGTGCTGTCAATGTTTTCCCACGTCCAGATAACATAGCGCTTTGTGGCTTCGTTATCTGATCGTAGGGAGCAATAAACATGAAAAGGTTAAAACAAATTGTAATATGCAAGCAACTTATTAGCCATAAAATTTATTTTTACTTATGGTATCCCTTCAATCAAATGACAACCGACCGACTTTCTGTTATCCACAGAACACGAGATTTATTCGCTTTTCTGCTTCTTGCTGAATCGGTCGTGTAGTAGAACATACTAATAACTTGTTGATTTGCCTTTGCATCACGTCTAGTTTATAAATTTACCTTCTGAATTTTGTACGCGTTGAGAAATAAATTAATCAAATGGTGACCCTTCTTTTATTAATATCTCCGCGACAATCTCTAACGAAAGCGCTTGGTAAGTATTGGTAAGTATACACAATACACAACATACCGTCAAACATATAATACAGTTAAAATACGTTAAAAAATTATTATTAACAAATTATTATCTCCTCATTACGGCATTATTCAAAAGGTTTATTATGCCGCTTTGAGGAGATTTACACGTTCAATTTCAACTAAATTATAAGAATAACAAGAATAACATGCATATAACAATCGATAATAATGCTAATGATAGGAATGAAAGGGAGCTCGCAACACGGTATTTTACCTAGTCGGAGTTTGACAATTTTCGAACTTCGATCGCAAAGACGCCGTTCTATTTGTATAAAGAACCTGTAAATTTAGAGACAGTAACTTTAAATGTTTCGTCACTTACCAATAAGAAACTAAGAAATGAAAATTCGACGATCGAACAATAAGTTTAAACACGTCTGGTACATATGGTAAACAACGAAATTACAAAATATTTGTAATTAATTTAATTGGAAACATTTTTTTTGTTTGTTAAGATTGTTCTAAAAATATTTCTTAGAGTTATATTTGAAATTTATTAATACTTCTGATCTTTTCCGGTAGCCGATTGAAGAAAGTCCATCCTTGTTAGGCATAATGGAGTTGTGCAAATGAAATATTTAATTTTGGGCATGGGAAAACATATTTAAGACGGGTAAGGATTTCAGTTAAAAATTGATATTGGTCTTTTTCTTTTATGATTTGAATTATTGAATTTTGCAAGTATAGATTTTTAAATGTAGGTACTTTGAATTCTTCAAATATGCGATCCGTCGGGTGGTCCGAAAGTTTCTTTAAGATATAATTTTAATTATTATTCTTTTCACAATTCCTACGGAAAGAAGGATAGATTTGTATGCGGATCCCCAACAAATGATAGCATATTGCAGAGTGGATTGGACAAAGGCATTGTATATTGAGTGTAGGTTTTTTATCGACAAAAACGTTCTGATTCTTAAAGATATATGTATTAATTTAGGTCGTGCTATTTCAAATTTCTCCCAGATTGATGTTTTTAGTATTGCGCGGTTTGAAGAGCAATAATTTTTATTGCGAGTTTCAGAATTGTCATGTATTTGACTTTGTCAAAATTTTTAGGGGTATCGTTTGTGTATATTGCAAATGGAAGTAAAACAGTTTTTTTTATTATTTAGTGATGTAGTGTAAATTAATGTCGGAAAAGGTATGATAGTTTTCATGTCTTCGGTGGACTTTAATTTTACGTTTTCCCAAGTCTTTTCACTTTCATTTTCTTTTTATTTTCACTATTAATACTGTATCGTCGGCATTTGAAGTAATTTGGTCATGTAGTGGTAAAGAGAAAATGTTTTAACATATGTGGTGAATGAGATCGATCTAAGAACTGTACCTTGAGGAATTCCAAAGACTGACATTTCCTGATCACTACTAACATGATTAATTTTCGCGACTTGTGGGCGATTTTTTAGTAGTCGGAAATCCATTTAATCGGGCTTTCTTTTATATCAATGTTATTATTTTTTTCAGTCTCATGTGGTAAGCTATCGAAAGTTATCTAATGATTTGCAAATTTGTTAATACATTTGTGTTAACAAATTAGATGTTTTTTTTACGGTAACTCCACACAGGAGACCCTGAAGGAAATAATTTTCCTCAAGGCCTATATCATCTTTGGGGATGCTGTGTGGAGGGTCTTTTAGAGGATAGGAAGGAGTGAACTTGGGTCTTGAAGAGACCCACGTTGCAGGATGGAGGAAACACAGAGGCCGGCAGATCGGCAGTTTGGGCATGTAGATCGAATGAACGAAGAGAGGAGTGCAAGGAGAATATATGACGCGAATGTGAATGGAAGAAGAAGCCGGGGATGTCCGAAGAAAACATGGCACGATCAGGTGAATCAAATACTTGAGTCGGGCCATGTCAGAAGTCGGAATAACAGATGAGAATGTATGAGACGTTGTATGAATGTGAATGAAGCAAGAAGTGTGTGCCAAGACCGAGTTGTTTGACGGTCCGTCCTCTCTGTCTACCCCTGCGGGGATACGGCGTGATGGTTAGTTAGTTAGTTAGTCAATAAAGTCCAAATAACTTGAAAACCGTGGGACTTACTAAACATGATAATCCATTTTCAGAACGGCTTTGTGGTGCACAGTTTAATGGTTATCCAATACTTACCGGACAACCTGTATAATGAAATACTAATTAATGAGATTCAGATCCGCGTCAAATCGTAACTTGAGTGAAATTTAATACAGGTTTGAAATACACCATGAAATATTCAACTTAAATAATAATAAATAAATTGACATAATTCCATGAAAATCGAAAAGCTGTATTTAGAAATGTAGATAAAAATTAGCTTCGTACTGACGGCCCACATAATGTACGTGAGCCGCTCCCAACTAGCAAGTAAATACTTGAGCATTGATGGGAAGGCCCAAATATACAAGTATAGGCAGAATTGATATCATAAGTTTTATTTTGCCCTTTTGACTGCTTAATTATTTATTTTGCTAGTTGGGAGCGGCTCACGTGCGTTGGGTAGCCCGTCAGTGGGAAGCTATCGGCATGTCAAAGTTAAATGGTTTAAAGTGAAAAAAGCATTCAACTCATCTAATTTACTTAATCTGAGAGCTTAAGGTCCGGTTTTATAACCACCCATTAGCAACGCTCGATACAATTTTTAACTAATATCGCTTGATTATACTTTTTATAAACGTTCGTCAGATTGCCTGCCGTTTGGCAGCTGTCAGTTGTTGCCGGACGTTCGCTTATTTGAAACCGTGTATTATATGAATTAAAAAGATAATTATAAATATAATTTCCATTTGTGACATGGATTCCTCATAGAGCAGTGAAAGGACGAACGAATGGCAATTATTAACCACAAGAAATACGGTTATGAACGGATAACGGTTCGTTAAGGGCGAGAGGGACGTCGGAAAGTTATTATTTAGTAATTCGAAATAATGATAGTATTATTACGCAATACGATAAACACAATGTTTTTAAGGAATTTTTTTTATTAAATATTTTTGAAATTTACATAGGCTTAGCATTTATTAAAATATAACCAGAAATATTACTTTTTCTGACCGTCCCATTGTAAGTTTTACAAAATATTTAAAATACGAATATGATTTTTCAAGTGGAGAAAAGTATTTTTAATCCTTTATCGTTGCGTTTTTGTAAATAAACATATTCAAAGATTTGTAATCCGCATTACAAAAAAAAAAAACATTAAAGTTAAGTAATGTTCATGAAAAAATTAAACTACACGCTGTTCTTTTTTTAAAATTTACCTTAACGACAAGTTACAGAAAAACTTTCACAGCATTTTTTAAGGATATTCACCTTTTTAAATGTTTTTGTAAAACATGCGTAAAACGGTCAGAAATGTGTAATATTTCTGATTATCCTACATTCCCATATTGGCTCTAGGTTTCCATGTATACCGCCTAATTAAATTCTACCCTCCTTCTCATCCTTAGAGCATGTACTGCAAATTCTAGCTTAATCAGCGCCCCCTGGACCCTGGTGTTCTGGTGGGACTCTGTACTGACTCTGCACTCTTACTTTAGTCTCTTATTGACACTTTCTCTTAGCAATTTAAAAAATAAATAAATATTGTGTAATTACTGCAAATTACGTATTTATTTAATATTTTCCTCATTCCATCTTTCTATTCACATTTGTGAACACCATTTGTATAAAGTAAAAATATATAGATAACGAAATACTATTGAGCAAGATTCTTGAAAAATATTTATGTTTTAAGTTTTTTGTATACGATTTTATTTTATATAGTTATATGTATATATATATATTGTAAACTTACATGTAAATTTTGAGTTTTGAATATCAAGCTCCCGTTAGAAAAACTACAGAAAAGTAGTTTATCTGGACTTTTTAGCATTGTATTTTTTCTTTTGTAAAATGTAAATAATAAAAAAATACATCTTCCATAACTGTAAATTCACTTTGTCGCATAATTTTAAATTAAATAATACAAAATATTTACTTGAACCATTATGCCCATGAGGGATATCCGTGTTGCCATCTGAAACCTTATGAACGACCACAGCGCCATCAATTTTTGGCTACATTTAAATGTCGGACTATATCTGCTCACATTTATTTCTGTTCGCAATCCGTCTCAGTGAAATAACTAGATGTGCCCTATACACGGTGTCCAGAAACTAGTGGTACAAGGATGATACTTTACAAAAGTGGTGGGAATTTTGATCGCACGGAGAACCCAAAAAAATCATATATTTTTTCATTTTATTTCTGAGAAGCTATTGGAGCCGGGTCTACGCTTCGACGCATTTTAAAAGATAATAAACATCCGATAAAAACACCGAAATGCCCATATTTAAAAAAAAAATATCATCTGAAAAGTTTCAAGCTCATATCAAATAAGGTCTCCAAATATGATGTATGATGAAATTTTTATATTAAAAAACCAGAATATTGTTCCTGAAATTCCTACTCAATTTGGCAAGAGTTTCAATACTTTTTTCTTGCCGGGACTATTATTGACGTCCTCTACAAAGGCGCCACCTGTGCGTGGGTGATTCAGTTTAAATATACACGACTGTTAGAGAAACGGCTGCTGCGTCATACAAAATTTTGCTTTGAATTTTAACTTTCGTGTGTCGGGTTCCGACACACTTACCGAAACTGAACGCTAGAGAGAGTTTCATTTTTGTTTCCAATTATGAAAAAGTGATAAGAAAAGATTCAGGATTTATAGGCAACTTTGGCAATTTGGAAATACGGCAAAAATAAAGTAAAACGATTTATTTCGTAAAAAAAGCGTTTTTTGAGACAAAATTTGAAATCACTAGCGACAGATTTGTATAAAAATGAAAATTTGTCGTTAGTGAGATGACGAGAGCTACGAGTATGTAGTCGAATCTCGTCGCGGGAACAATACGTTTACCTCAACGGCGCTTAATATGAAGTAGGTACATCAACCGATATCAAAGAATTTTTTCTTATCTTGGGTCGTTTTATTTTACCGCTTCATAACAGTAATTCTTAATATTACCTTTGTAGGTGAGAAGATAAATCTCATGAAGGAAGGAATACACCTCGCAGTTGAGAATATGCTATGAGGCTTTCGACACGCTTTTCAAGTACATTCATAGTTCAGAACTCCAAAGTCCTAAGTACATAGATTTAAACAATGCTCTTCGCGCCATTAAACCATGCTGAAATTTCAGTAGCGTGTTTCGAATCACTGTAATCTCTGTTCACATATGGCCGGTTTATCAGTACAGAATAAAGGTTTTATGACAAGCTTAGAAAAATTCCGTGCATAGATCGTAAGCACAGACAAAATAGAAATCATCAATATTACACGTTTTGTCTACGATTTGAATGGAGGAACATGTTTATTTTTTTGTTGTAATATCAAAAATGTCATCGCGATGTATAAAAGGTCAACTGACGATGGTTATTTTAAAGCAGGTTTTATTTTAAAGTTGATTTTTGATAAAGTCCTCTGCACAAACCCGCACGGTTCATTGGTTGTTTTGCTAGAATCAGTGCATTATTCATGAAATTATGACGAATTAACCGTTGAAAACAAACTATCATTGAAACCTTTAAAATTCATCTTTAGGCTGGGTTAGATTGAAAATAATCTTTTATCATTTAATATCATCAACATTCTTCATCGTTCGATGAATCGTCGAAGTCCATATTGGTAAAAGTAGGCAATTTACGAATTGACGTAAATTTTAGATGCAATTATTTTCGTAAATGTCAAATTAAAGAGATGGGATTTATCATTAGTAACTCGTAATGGTCACAGTGCCGGAACTAGTTCTAATTATCGGCTTAAGCGGCCAAATTAGGAAGCTTATTTTTTAGCAATGATTTACTTACTTTTCCAGTAGTGTCAAACCGGCTCATACAATCGCAAATAACGCGCGAAATACGATTTACAATCGAGTTCCTGCTATTTTCCTTGAGATATAAGCGTTAATATTATATTATGTTACATCCGGGTAGTAAGCATCGTACGCTTTGATAAATCTGTCCGTGTAAAGCGTTTTTAGCAATTATGTATAGATAATGGACACGTAAATAAAATATTTCTCCGTCCTCGCAATTGGTTCAAAACATTGCGCATAAGTGCTAAATGATAGCTTACCCACGAATTTCCTATACTACTTACATAACAGGTAACCGCCGTTCATTGCTGCGATCAGACCTATCACTAGATTTTAGATGAACCCCTGAATACAGTAGTTAAATACAAAAAAAAACTGCTTCCTTGACCTTCATGATGGGATCGCGGTATAAAACTCGTACAAAATCGCGTGAAAGTGCGAGTAGCAATTGTCAACGAGACTCGTGATCCGCATCATCTGAATGAAGCCTAATTTCACATCAACAAAGTTTGTTCCGACTAATCCCAGAACGAACTCGGTGGGTGTGAAAATAGCTGTCAATCATTCGCGCCTAAAGTTTTTGATATTGTTGACAGTTAATTGATAAAGTTGTGACAAATAGACAAACCTGTTCCAGATATTAAATTGAAGTACGTTGAATATCTAATAACTGTTGCTTGTTAGTGAAATAAGCATTTGCGGATGATGACTGCTTACAATACTAAAGCAGATTTATAAAAAAAACTTGTTTTTGCAGGTGGGAATTGGCCAAAACTTATTTAGTGCTATTATTTTGATGAACTGTGTTTTGTATAACTGGATGACTAATTATGCCTAAACGAAATTGGTCATTTGATTAAATCTCTATTATTAAAAATATTGCTGTTAAGGTAAACTTACTTTTTTTTAGGAGGAAGAAAGTACTACGTAGGCGTGGTATACCTACATGGTACTTTCTACTTTTACCGTAAGTTGGGGCTTTTATAAAAAATGCTTTAATGGTCAGAAGGTGGAATTGCAACATACTTAATAGTACTGTGCAAAACGAGAGGTGACTAACTTTTCTCTCTGTAAATGTAAGACATACTTGTGTAAATAAACTCATTTACATCAATTGATATAAAAAAAATACGAAGTGTCCGCTTGTTATTGACCTTTTTCGACATTCCTGAAAAATACTCGTAAATCATAAAATATAAAAATTGGCCCCTCACATAAAGAATGATTTTTTATTTATTTAATAAAACACACGAGGACATGAAATCATTGATTTCCTCACATAAAGAATAATTTTTTATTTATTTAATAAAACACACGAGGACCTGAAATCATTGATTCCTTCACATAAAGAATGATTTTTTATTTATTTAATAAAACACACGAGGACCTGAAATCATTGATTCCTTCACATAAAGAATGATTTTTTATTTATTTAATAAAACACACGAGGACCTGAAATCATTGATTCCCTCACATAAAGAATGATTTTTTGTTTATTTAATAAAACACACGAGGACCTGAAATCATTGATTCCCTCACTTAAACAATGATTTTTTATTTATTTAATAAAACACACGAGGACCTGAAATCATTGATTCCCTCACATAAAGAATGATTTTTTATTTATTTAATAAAACACACGAGGACCTGAAATCATTGATTCCCTCACATAAAGAATGATTTATTTATTTATTTAATAAAACACACGAGGACCTGAAATCATTGATTCCCTCACATAAAGAATGATTTTTTGTTTATTTAATAAAACACACGAGGACCTGAAATCATCGATTCCCTCACTTAAACAAAGATTTTTTATTTATTTAATAAAACACACGAGGACCTGAAATCATTGATTCCCTCACATAATGAATGATTTTTTATTTATTTAATAAAACACACGAGGACCTGAAATCATTGATTCCCCCACATAAAGAATGATTTTTTTAATTGATAAAATAAAGTTTTTAAAACAAGATTTTTGTGCATAGCGCAAAGGGTAACAATTATTTTTATAAACAATAATTATTAGCCTGAAACACTCATCCAAATTGAAAAAAACCTTTCCGAGCAAAGATAAATGTCGCCGACAGGACTCGAACCTGCACCCTTCTGATTGCCGGAAAGATGCTCTACCATTGAGCTACGTCGACATTTATCTTTGCTCGGAAATTTCAATTTGGATGAGTGTTTCAACTAATGTGTGTTATAAAATAATGATTTATTTATTTAATAAAACACACGAGGACCTGAAATCATTGATTCCCTCACATAATGAAAGATTTTTTTTATTTTTAATAAAACACACGAGGACCTGAAATCATTGATTCCCTCACATAAAGAATGATTTTTTATTTATTTAATAAAACACAAGAGGACCTGAAATCATTGATTCCTTCACATAAAGAATGATTTTTTATTTATTTAATAAAACACAACTCTACCCGAAAACTGATTTATTTATAAAATATTTCTTTAAATATAATATGAATTGGAGAGATACCTCAAACACCTAACACATTTTTACGAATGGTTAACCTGCTATTTAATAACACACTCCTTAGGAGGTTGCTCTTTGTCCCACCTTATTGACTATGTGATAACGAAAATAATACCTTAAGACACGTGAAATTTTAAGAAAGTTTTTAGCCTTCGGAGCAAGCTATCTTGATATATCGCTTTGGATACTTTACAAAACGAAGATTCCAAAACAAATATTAATAATATTTTAGTTTTAGTTTTATTTGGAAGGTCAATGTAACTAAATGGTTCTTACGAATATATTTTCCTCTTTTAAGCAAATAAAACTTTGTAAAAATCATTTGACGGTAAAAGGTAACGCAGGCTAGAACTTTGAAAGTTCTTGCTAGAACCACTAGGATGAAAAAGTTTGAAAACGTATTCTGAAGTAGAAATACTGAGTAGAACTCGTAATGAAACAATTTAACAGACCGATATCTTATGCAAACTTTTATGAAAACAAACAGCCATAGTAACTAAACCACTTCTCAAACAAATCTAAACCGAAGGTTTTACCCCGAGTAATACATATTTCATAGTACGTACCTATAAAATTGCATTATCGAAGGGAACTCTTTTTTTTACATATAAATTACTGTACTACGTATGATATCTCTTCTTGAGTTTTCTCATAAAAAACAGAATGTTTACACTGTGCGTACGAAAACAATTATAACAAATATCGTCATTTTACAGAACTAAGGGTTCATGTTTTAAAGAAAATATCGTATCGAAGCTTTAAGCCTAACAATGGTTTTAGGAGGTCTCGACATGTTGGTGAATGACAAAATTACACCCTTGTGTTGCTGGGGGACTTTTTGAGGTGAAGAAGGAGTGATCCAGAAAAAAACTCATATTTTTATCATGATAAAACTTTCTTTAAATCTTTGACATTTTATTTTAATGATGCGCGGATGACATGCTGCATAACTTATGATTGCGATACCGTATTTGTATGAGAGTATTTAAATCAAAATAACGTAAATCGCCAAAGAGGAAAACGTAGTAACTTTGATAACAACAAATAGACTGTTCTCTGGAAGTATATAGTATAAGAGCATTGCAAACTAAAAAACTAAACCAAAACATCTATCATTTCAAACACATCAAAATTCTTCTCGGCTGTGACGTGTGTCTAAATTTAAAAAAAAGTGTAAACTTAACCTAACAACCTTAAAGGGTTTTTGTGCGTTTGTTTTCCGCCACTCGTAGATTTAAATAATGAAGGTAGGAGTGAACTTGGGTCTTGAAGAGACCCATTTTATAGGATGGAGGAAATACAGAGACCGGCAGATCATTCCACAGCCGAGTTGCTGAACACAAGAACGAGTCGTAGAATCGACCCGTTCTCATGTGACAAATGTCAACCGTGTGCAAATATTGGGCGCGCGTTTGGTGTGTTTGCCGACTATTTACCGGTGCCGAAGGGATCAATGATGCTAGTTCTTATATATGATGTGAAAACGGTGTAATATATATATATATATTACACCGTTTTCACATCACAATAGTCTCTATTCTCTGCAATAATTAAGTTTTGTGTTTCTTTTCCCCCATTTCAAATATTTAATGATTACATAAATACGTTCATTAGTAAAAAGTTCTTTTTTCTTCTGTCCCTGTTCGTCTGTGTTTGAACTCTCCTCACATTTTATGTAATCACAAATCTCTAATCAGCGTCACAATGATTTTTTTTTCTTCAGTTTTTGGCCACTTCAAATAACTCCTCCATAATTTGGCAAAGATGACAAAAATACAATTTTAATGCCATGACTGTTTCATTGTGTGTCTGGGTCCAAAATAGGTCGAGGAAAAATCTAAAAAAATGTATTTTCAGAAATACAATGTTTACAATGGTGAATATTGGAAAAGTTACAGAAAGCACCTGCGTTCAAATGTTGAATTTTTTTTTCAGAACGTCGGCCACATTGAAATATTAAGAATTTTAACAGCCCATGTCAGCCTTGAGTCAAAATTTTATTACCATTTTGTTTGACGAATGATCACACTTCAATGCTTCTGGATTCTTAGTCATTCTGATAGCTTTCTTAATCTGACAATTTCTAAGAAACTGTTATGAAAAGCTTAAAGGAAACTAATGTTTTCCCCGAAAAACATATTATTTTCCCCTAATGAAATTAATACAAACGTTTTAGATTCAATGACAAAAACAATAGGTAGTTTTTGTCAGTATATTTTTATAAATGCGTTACAAAAGATCAAGAGATGAGGTTTCAATGAAGCAAAAAACTTAATTATTTTTTATTCATACTGTTTTAATTATTAAAATAAGTATAAATAGATGTTACTACCCGACTTGTCGAGTGTAAGCACTATTTTCTTGAAGACTTTTTTTGTATTTTAACACTTGAATACTGGAGAACGAGAACATTTGTTTTTCTTTTTATAGTACAATGACGTAACTTCAAACGACTTTACTCACTGTGGTTAAATTACGTTGCTAGCTAAAATCAGTTGTTCACATTTTTTTTGTTTTGCTTTACTAATTAATTTTTCATTTCACTTTGGTAGAATTTATTTCAAGATTTCATACTTCCTTTATCACCAATAAGTCGAAAAAAACATAAAAAGAATTATTTTCACGTCAATCGATATTAAACTAGAAGCTTTGGGTAACAGGCAGAAGGGATAAGCTGATGATGTCTGTCGAAAAATGTTAACGAAAAAGGTTTGTCGGAGATTTCTACGTATAAACTTGTTAGTCCGGAAGTAAAAATTACAAGATATGTGTTTCTGGAACCACAATAATAATCTAATTTTAGCGGAGTCGGTATTTCAAAACACTACTTGTTATTTATTAATATTCTCATTTACAGATTACATTTTAGATGATAGAAAACAGAGCAAATATGAGCGATTCATTCAAATCTATGTACCCACAATTAGTAGAATGTGAGTACATCAGAACGTAATAGTCGTAATTTATATTTAAAAGTAAAAAGAAAACATTCAAGTAGTGTTAGGACACGTTAATACAATAGATCCAGATATACGTGAGTTAAAATATAATAATAATGTCTTTATTTCAGCAGAACAAAACGGTGAGTGCAATACTCTGCCATATAAAAAGAATACATTTAAAAATAATTAAAAAAATTGAATGGTGTAGAAATAGAATATAAAAAATATATAAAAATATAAATAAAATAAAATTAAAATAACATATTTAGCACAGGGCCCGCCCTGCCATTGAGCGACGGCCTGGACAAGAGTGTTTTAATTAATTATATAATATATAATTAAAAGATGAAATGTTAAGTTTAAATTAGCAATACAATATCAATAGGCCTTCAATATAAATGACGGGTATTCTAATAATCGTATACTTAGATTATACTTGTTTTAGCGGCATAAAAGGAATTATTTTTACTTGTCATTTGTAATTTATGTAGAATTTTGGGTACAGTATAGTTTTGGGTTCTTTTACCATATTGGTTGGTACATTTAGGAACCATCAATCCTTCCACTGTGAGTGAATCATGTATTATGTTTATAATAACCTCTTTCCTTACATAGAATCAGACAATATGCGATGTTGATTTACAATTCATACCAAATATTCACAATAATACCAAACAGCCCTGCGCGTGTACAAGTATCGAATTAGTCAACCAGTACGTGTATCTAGGTGTTACGGTGGATTGTAATATGAAATGGGACGTACAAATTTCCAACCTCTGTAAGCGACTTCGAGCCATTGTAGGAAGACTCAACAAGGTAAAATTATATGTGCCTATAAAAACTATGAAACTAATTTATTTGTCTCTAGCAGAATCGACTGTAAGGTATGGAATAACTTCTTGGGGACACTCCTGTAAGACCAACATAAAACATTTACAGCTGATTCAAAACGCCATGGTAAAATTGCTAGTAAGTAAAACAGTTTTTAAGTAAAGGCGAGACATGATATCATGTACAAATCAATTAATGTATTACCTGTTCGTGGTCTTTTGTGGCATTAAATTCTACTGCAACATATATCTGAAAGTCCGTATAAGGCAGTGGTGGATCATGTACACAATACACGTTTCACACAAAATATAGGAATGATAGTGCCAATATTTCAAAATAAATATGGTCAACGAACCCTTGAATACATTGTACCATTTATATTTAACAAATTGCCGTACAAATTTAAAAACAATTGTCTTATGATGAAATTCTCACTGATGTTAAAGTGCTGGCTTTTGGAAAGTAATCTTGTGCATTGATGGTAACAAATATGACGGTCTCCTTGGTTGTACAGCTCCTAGATATCTGGTGTATTTACTGTTACGGTGCTACTATTATATTTAAGTCTATCCTCATTGTAACCAACCTGTACTGCTGTTTTATGTATATATATATATATATATTTTAAATTTTTATTTCTTAATCTATTTAATACTTACAGATGCTTTGATATTTCTGATATTTACGTAATAGTTATACTTTTGTAATATTAATGTTTTTATAATGTTGATATTTTTAAAAGGATTGATGTTTTTATAATACTGATATTTTTATAATATTGATACTTTTATAATATTGGTACTTTTATAATTTTGATATTTTTTATGATATTGACATTTTTATAATATTATTTAAATCGGTGTTATAAAATTGGACTCTAGTATCTCAATAACAAAACTGTAATGCTTTTACCATTATTTTTTTCTCTTTAATTTTTTTTTCAACTTCTGTACAGCACAAGATGCATGCGCCTAAATATAATAATTTTGCGCGACATTTGTATGATGATTGTAATTTATTGTTGAATTATATTATATTGTTGAAATCAATATTATATTGTTGACAAGCTACTTGCAGTGGCTTAGCGGGTATAAGTTCCCACTGTATATAATTAATATTATACAATAAAAAAAATAAAAAATATGTTTTATACCATTACATTCCCCCCAACAGGTAATAACATTACGATTTTAAGAGACTTGTATATTAATTTATTGTCACGTCTGTTGCGTATTGTCACTCATAACGTATCACCACATAAATTATTAAATAACTCTAGAATAATAAAAAAATACTACTAACTTAGTATGGTAAGTCCATTATGGCAACTTTACGGGATGAATAAAAACCTGTTTATTTTAAAAACAAGAACGAATTTTAAAATTTTGGGATGCGCTTTGGATTAACTTTACATAAATACTTACAAAGTAAATATATGAAATAAAATTCATGTATTTTAAAAAAAAAGTTGCAGTACAATTTTCAAATAGTTTCTTTTAAATATTAAGAATTCTAAGATTCAATCGAAGATATAAGATATGAACTGCAAATAAATCTAAATTTCTGCTCGCCCCCCCAAGATAATTGTTTTTTCAAATGATTTAAGAAATATGTATTTCTTATAGATGTGTAGGTATTTTGATTTTATTACCTTATTTTATGTATACCTTACTATTTATTTTACTTGATCAGATTTTGTGTTAACTTACAGTAAGCATGCGAATATGAGGTTTTCGTAGTAAGATGTATAAAAAAGGCTAAAGGATGGCGTTCAAATCTGAATTTATGAAAGGATGGACTTACAGATTATACTAATTAAAGTGACAAATATTCTATTTTGACAGCGTTCTTAATCTGCTCTTAAATTTGATGATGACCTTTCCGTCTCCCCGACTCAGTGGCACGCTTCCGGCCTTCCGGACCCCTCCATTTCCCCAGGGTCTCAGGGTATTTTTTTTACTCTCTCACCAATCACACTTTTCTTAAGGGATAATCCTGACGACTGGCGCAATGTCTCCTGGGAGGAGTGGCGTGTACAAAAATCCACCTGGCACTGCTTCAGAGGGGCTGCCCTGGTGTCCTGGAAACGGCTCGTCCTAAGTACTCTTACTTAATCTATTTTGATTCTCCCTTTTACTGTTTTATGTTAGTATTTCTCCGCGTCTCACCCTACGGACTACGGACAAATAGAGCAGAGCCACCATACTTACTAGAGCCACTTTTATCAACCGTACGTATGTACTAACCATTCTGGGCTGTGGCATTTTTCTAACCTCCTTCTAAGATAATGCTATGCAGGGACACTTGAGGGCTTAGAATAATTTATAAACTTAGCTTCGTTGAACCAAAAAATTCCTTGACGTACACCCTGAAGGAGTAACCATAAGTTACTTATACAGGGGTGGGAAAGTGGCGGGTAACCTCAACTGCTCTAAAACTTCAGAAACAGTACGCAAATTAGTAAAAAGGTCAAATTTTGGAAACTGAATTTCTAAATACTTATTATGTAGTGAAATCGAACCATTTTCTTGATGTGTCATAGAAAAAATAATACGTCCAGAAATGAAAAAAAGCAGTTTAACTTCAAACAATAAACACATGTTTTATGAAAAAAAAACTTAACACAAGATTACCGCGTAATTCGAACAAAGACTTATTGTAAAATCCGATAGTATCTTCCAACTTTGGTCAACGCATTTTTAGATACTTTGCCACAAAAATATTCCACATGCTCACAGAAAACATTAAACATAAGTCAAACACAGAAAACGTTTAGAAAAGTTTTGATTTGGATACGTTCTAATGATCGAGTCATTACCGGTGCACTCACCCAAACGCCCTGCCATTGACAGTTACTGAAGTAATGTGTAAAGCCTTGCTGTGTTGTATTGCGTGTATGCAAGCAATGTTTGTAAATTAAAATAATATGTTGCCACATAGGAAATTTTAGGCTATATTATGCAGTAAACCATAGATAAGATGTGCGAAATAATTTTCCAAAAATTCTGCCTCAATACTGGCATGCCTAGCGAGGAAAATTATGTACTACCATAAATATATTATACATTATATACGTTATTTCTTTATAAATGTTCTTACTTTTATTTTTTATTTTATTTCTATTAGTTACCGCTCTTATATAAAACATGTCGTAAATTATTGTAACATAAATTGTGTTAAAAAATAAGTTTATCTAAATGTAAGCAATGCCCCTAAGTAGTATGTTTATTAAAATCCTCTTATTTTTGATGAAATAAATAAAATACAAAATTTATAAATTAACTTGTTTAAAAACTTCCAACCTTTAATCTAGACCTACTCAAACTTGACGGCTCATTTCCGGTTCCCGCAATGAATATTCTTAAATCTAAATTACCCCATCTACCAAAATATAATGTAAATATAACCCATAGCGCATATTATATAGACGGCCTTCATGGTCGAGGGGTAAGGCTCTCGACTACGAATCCGAAAGTCGCGGGTTCAAATCCCGGCGTGGGCAAGCAAATTTTATTTAATTAATTTCTGCCGTTTCACAAGTAATTGATTGAAAAATAATATATTGTATATTTGCGCACGTTCCAGATTGGAAGATACTCTCAGTATCGCCCTGGTGAAAGACCACAATTCAGAATTGAAACGTTCGTTGAAATGCTTTCAGCCGTGTTTGGTGACCAGATCTGGATAGTCAGGTATTTCCCCATCTTCCTATTCCCCTTCTACTTCCCCTCCCCAATACCTTGAGCCTCTCAACATTCCCCGATTGGGGATGCATCGTCTTACTAGCTCCAGACGTTTGGGAGCAGTTGAGACTCTTGTGCGGTATTCATATAAAACATACAGAAAATATATATCCTGTAAGGGTCTAGTTATAGCAAGCGCCCGGGGCGCTCTACGGATAAAAAGTACAGGGCTCTATCCAACGAATTCCTACTCGTAGGAGCGCTCGAGCGCAGCGCCCCGGCGCGCGCTCTGGGCGCTTGCTACCAGGCCCTAAAGCTCAATTATGAACATGACACTAGAACGACGTTTCTATGTAAATGAGTGAGAGTCTAAAGGACCGGAATTAAAGGTTCTTACTCAGTCCGCTAAGAAGAATATGACGATTGTACAGCCACGTGTTGAATTAAAATGAGCAGGTATTAACAAGCAGACGAAGTGGGTAGACGTAATTGACGTAATGTTTGTCAGGTTTTCACAAAGGAATGATGTTTATTCTTTATTTAATTATTGTAAATAATTTTATTAACAAATCTCAAATGGAATATGAAACAGAAAGACAATAAAAAAGGGTAAAGGTCAAATCAGGGAATTGAACTCACGATCAGTGTCTTACCGGGACAGCACCGTAACAGCAGAGCCTATGAGATCTAATTATTTACCGTCATTTTTCCCAACATCGTAAGTAATTTTAAGAAGTACGAATGTTATCCCCAAATTAAATTCTCCTTTTTATTCTATGTGTTTCTAATATAATATAAATTTACTATCTTCAATGACAAAATTTTACATCGAGTTTTAAAAGCTTTAATAAGTCATTAGAATTATTCATGCTGGACTAGAAAAGTCAATATATGTCTCATATAATTTGAAAAAAAAAATCGGATAGGCCTATCCGAGATGCTATCTAGATAGAAAATATATTCAGGTAGAACTGTGTAATAAAAAAGACGGCTACAAAAAATATGAGAATTTAAGGGAGGACAACATTAATAATCCTTAGAATCGCAATATGATATCAAAAATTTAATATTTAATAATTAAGGGGAAAAAATTAAGCCTTATTAGCTCAGTGGTTAGAGTGTTGTTCCGGAAACCCAGAGGTCCTGGGTTACATTATTATTTTCTGTTTCATACTTAATTTGAGATTTCTCAATATTACCTTTGACGATTAAATATTACAATAAGGTTTACAATCTTTAATAAGGTATTTGTACGAGACGTGTAGGCCCGCACAAGGGACTGTAAATATTTGGGCACCGGCACACAGGTACGCATCACTATTGTGATTCGCTAGTCCTACTGAGAAAGGTGTTTGGTATTTTCCAAGTGGGGATGTCATACTTGATTTGTAGCAACGGCCAGAATGATCGATCGCTTGAGGTGGTGTCAGCTGTCATATGAGCGAGGTTTGCTGCGTATCCGGGGACGGCTTTAGGGTCGGACCAGTCGCTGCAAGCTCGTAAGTAGGCTGGGTGGCTGTTGGACTCAGGTTTTGGCATATCCGGGGACGGCATTAGGGTCGGACCGGTTGCTGCAAGCTCGTGGGTAGGCTGGGTGGAGTGAAGATCTCTCACTAGATGAAAAGAGCAGTTCGGGTAGAGTGGAGATTTCTCACTTGGTGAGGATAGTAGGTCCGGGTAGATTGAAGATAAATGATGATTGTCGATTTTTACGGTGGAGCAGCGTTACAGTGGAGATGTTACTTGGTCGGTGTCGTGAGCAGGAATAGCGGCGCGTGCCTATGTGCGTACCATTTTTATAGGGCGACGGCAATGTTATTTGCAGGTGTTATGAAATCATTGCATTTTTGTGGTGTAACATTAACTTGTTCATGGTGAAATAAAGGCCTTTGGCTCGCTTAGTATTGAATTTGGTTGTGAAATCTTGAATAGGTTATTTGCACGTGTTGTTTTGACAATTTGTTTGTTTCAGAGGTCGTTCAACTGACGTGTGAAGTCTTGACTTGCTCGTATTTTGTTATGAAAGTCTTCTTACCAACTCGGATCTGCCTCTATATGAACCGTTTTGATACACGCAGGATTCAACTCGCGGTATTATTTGAAATGTCGCTTTGGAAATCTTTATTTATCGTTTAAGCGCGATTTCCAAAGCGAAATTTCTAATTTCAAGACCGCTTTCTCAGCGGAGACAAGACAGTATTACCATTATTGCCAAGTGAAAAAATAGAAAATTCATTAAGATTTATTTCCGTCGGCCACACTACTGGGCCAACCGCTCGTCTAGAAGACACTTTAGTTCTTACTTGTAGAATGGGATTAAGTTTATATGAAAATAAATAAATACGTTTTTAAATTTCTTCAAAAGATGCGTAGTCACTTTGTGGCGTCATAATTAATAAATTAATAAGAATAAATAATTGATGTTAGTAAACAGTGAAGAAGCATATTTAAAAAAAAAATAATACTTCAAGTTTATTAATTAAAAATATCCCAAATACTATCCAACTAGCTTTCTGTACTAATAATACATTTTAAAATATATTTTAAATAACAAGGATAAATATGGTATTTTAAATAACAAGGATAAATATGATATTTTAAATAATACTGGGGTCTATAAATTAATTGTAACGATTGTAATTTTTTCACATAGGAAAAACTCCAAGAAATTTAAATACTAGAGTTAAGGAGCACCTAAGGTGTTTAAGTAATTATAATTATTCTGAATTTGCCGACCATATTTTGCAAACACACCATTCTTTTCACATAAATAAAGGTTTAAATATTTTACATACAAATACAAATGGTTTACAATTAAATAATTCAGAAATTTTAGAAATTAGGAAAATTGTTAAGTCAATAAATATTAGTAACAATCAAATACTTTTTAAAAATAGTTATCTTGTAAATTTATTTTCACATTAATAACTATATTTACAATATTATTAATATAAATTGAAATAGTAATAACAATTTTTTTTTGCATTGCTGTTTTCTTGATTTTATTTATATTAATAATAAAAATAATTTATATTTTAATTTTTAAATATAATTTTTTTATTTAGTATTTTATAACATTTTTTTCAATTACTTTTACATATTTAATTAATTACTTACCTACTTTCATAACTTATTATTTATATTATTAATTTTTTCTATTTGCTTATTATTTGTCTATACTTTGTAATTATTTTTAGTGTATTGCTTATCCCGATGAGGGGAGCTTTGCTTCTGAAACATGTAGATATTTATATATTAAAATAGTGGTTTAAACAAAGTAAATTCTTAATAGATTACGTAATTAAGTATTTACAGTGCATCATTGCAGTGGAAGGCAACAACTGAAGTGAGAAAAATTTTGTGCGCTCGTTGTGCTACCAGGTATTGCAATATACAAATGCGCTCGCTGGCACCATGTGGCATATATTGCCAGTGAATCATAGATGTACAGCCAAACTTACTCATAGATGTACAGCCAAACTTACTGATAGATGTACAGCCAAACTTACTCATAGATGTACATCCAAACTTACTCATAGATGTACAGCCCAACTTTCTCATAGATGTACATCAAAAACTTAATCATAGATGTACAGTCAAACTTACTCATAGATGTACATCAAAAACTTACTCATAGATGTACAGTCAAACTTACTCATAGATGTACAGCCAAACTTACTTAAAGATGTACAGCCAAACTTACTCATAGATGTACAGCCAAACTTACTCAAAGATGTACAGCCAAACTTACTCATAGATGTACAGCCAAACTTACTCATAGATGTACAGCCAAACTTACTCATAGATGTACAGCCAAACTTACTCATAGATGTACATCCAAACTTACTCATAGATGTACAGCCAAACTTACTCGTTAGTAGTGGAATAAAACACAACATTGGAATTTTAAATACTTATTGGAATAGCTTACTGAAGCTTATACACCTTACCGTAATATAAGTTTTAAATCCTCAGATCATAGAATATAAAGAGATATGCTATAAGGAGCGCCCGATCGACGGCCGACAGCGCTTTATCGGGAGCTTTAGCGCTTTGCGTTGTCAAAACGTGATGTTCGTCCTGGTTTTATTCAAAATGCCGTCTTGTTCAGTGCAACTTTGTAAAACGACGACCGGCAGAGTGAATATCAAAACGAATGGAATATAATTTCACATGTAAGTATAAAAAGATAATACGAAATCTATTATTAATGATTTTTTAAAGTTTTTATTGACGTACGCTCGCGTAATCGATTTCCATAGGCAAATCATCTGTATATAGTGATGTGACGGCAATACGTTTAAATACAGACCATCGGTTTATGAGCCTCAATAAGTCATTCCAATAAAAATTGAATATTTACTCTACACTTGGAGAAAAAATCAATAGATGTACCATATAAATTAAATCGGGTAGGTATATCCAAGACACTATCTAGATTTCAAATAAATTCGGGTAGAAACTTGTAGTCAATATGGAAAGCTAGCAGCCTAAGAAATACATGGGAATTGATTAAAGATGATATTAACAGTTCTTAAATTGATGTATGATATCGATAAAAATTACGGAGAACAATGGGGTGGTATTCGCTCAGTGAATAAAAGCGTAGGTCCGGATAGACCAAGATGTCCTGGGTTCGAGATGCGACCGTTATTTTTATTTTTTTATTCTGTGCCTTATCTGTATCACATTTCATTTGATATTTGTTAATATTATCTTCAATGATTAAAACAACAATTTTAGTTCACATTATTAATTTCTCGTACAGAGTACCTCTACATAGATATAGGAGCATATCAATAAATTTAAAGGAAATCCACGGTCATCCAACGCGACATGTGACATGTCGCACGGAAACATATATTATCGCAGAGATTACCCATGTCAGCCAGTGCACGGGGTCAAAAGCACGATCGAATCACAAATGTGCATAAAAATGCACAACACTGCAACAGAATTCCACAGTAAACACCATTCCATAAATGATTACGATCGCAATAGATTCCCAACGGTAATTTGACTCAAGCAATTTTAACTTTGTTTGTTATTTATGTCAACACAGCGCGGAGCCTTAACTGACCGAAAGATCTTTATTTGACTCCGTCCCCAAAGGTCAAGAGGAGTTAATAAATTCATTCAATAATAATAATTGAGTTTGCAATAATTTTGTGTTCGTTAAATTGTCGTATCAGTACGGCTTGGAACGCAATAAATCTTTGAAATTATTATAACATTCAACTGTTTTTATTGTTATTCATAAATAACGCAAAAACCTCATACATTCAGTAAATAATTCGTGAAAAATAAAATCGAAAATTATTTTATCGGTAACCCACATACCTAATGTATTAATTGTGTAACTTATAATGAAATAATTAATGTTTTAATTTTTATTACCAATTGTTTTATTAATTAACAATGTTTGATAATGCCTTCGGAAGGCGAAACAGCTGTAATCCGTAATAATAATTACCCAGCAGAACTTGTTTATAAATAAACCGTTTTTAAATTGAATAATAACAGTTTTTATAAAATTTACAAACATAAAAGAATGTGTATATGAATTTTTAATATTATATTTTTTACGGTAACTCCAAACAGGAGACCACGAGGGAAATAATTTCCCTCAAGGCCTATATCAACTTTGGGGATGCTGTGTGGAGGGTCTTTTAGAGGATAGGAAGGAGTGAATTTGGGTCTTGAAGAGACCCATGCTGTAGGGTGGAAGAAACACAGAGGCCGGTAGATCATTCCACAGTCAAGCTGTTGAACATAAGAACGAGTCGTAGAAGCGACCCGTTCTCATGTGAAAACTGTCAACAGTGTGCAAATGTTGGGCACGCGTTTGGCGTGTTTCCCAACTATGCACCGGTGCCGAAGGGATCGATGACGCTAGTTCCTCAGAGCATCTTCCATTAAAATACCGATAGAACAGCATCGTCCACACAGCATCCCCAAAGATGATATAGGCCTTGAGGGAAATTATTTCCTCCTTGGTCTCCTGTGTGGAGTTACTGTAAAAAAAAAAAAAAAGAACAAGGACAGCATTCCCACCTGACGTCTGTGCTCCAAAAATTGCAGTGCGTTTTGTTAAGATAGGCGAATTTATCAAACGGACCACCCGTTTCTACACAGAGTCAAGGGTTTTTTTTTCAGATATTTTGGAACTCCCGACCAGAGGTGGCTGCAAAATTCTACAGTGGGGCGCACTTGCGATTTGTCCAGGGTCAGCAGTTGTGTACTATTAAAGTGTCTGTGGGCTCTGTTCAATACGTCCAGCTTCTGAGAGGCTAACTTTACTCTGGCTTCGATGGAGCCCCATACCTGAGCTGGTCACTTAAGGTTACACCAAACATATCAATGGTGGGCTTGTTGGGAAGATTGCTTCCATTAAAGGAGACTAGATTGTCATTTCGATCTCTTTTAGACGTAATCAGACACGATTGGTTCTTTGAAACATTAAATTAGATGAGGTTATTCTTACCCCAAGACCCTCTTGAGGTAACCGTCCATTCTGTGCTTCAAACCATCCGAGCCATTCGAGTTTGTGTGCCCTTTGGGGGCTTGTCAAATAAAAAGCTATCATGGACATCCGCGTAACAATGAATTGGTGCATATGTCAAGAGGTTATTGATGTGCAACAGAAACAATGTCAGAGACAGAACCGATCTTTGTGGGACGCCAGCATTTATTGAATACGAGGAAGAGATGAAACCATCAGCAACCGTCTGAATCGACATCTCCCTTAAAAAGTCCGCAATCAACGTACACAAGGAAACGGGAAGTCCGTAAGAAGACAGTTTGTTGACAAGTCCTCGGTGCCAAACCCGCTCAAAGGCCTTAGAAATGTCCAGTGAGACCGTTTGAATCTCACCGTAACGTTCCAATCACCCAAACATGTGTCACATACGCGAGAAGATCACCGCAAGAGTGGTTCCGCCGGAATCCGCACTGACGGTCGTTAATAATTTTGTTCTTCTCGAGTTATGTGAGCAGTTTGTCGTTGATCACACGTTCACCACCTTGGACAAACTGATGTGATCGCTATAGGGCGGTAGTTGGCCGGGTTGGAGTGGTCACCTTTCTTAGATATAGGTATTACATATGAATGAAGAATGTCCCCTTCATGAGTTTTCCTACGGCACATACACACATGAACCAAGTGACTCCTGATGTCGTCGACTGGCTAAATAACTTCAGCATCACACTACGACCACCACCAACTCCCCTCAACCATACGAAGAAGAAGAGTATTACTTATTTAGCAATTCAATTAATTTACAGTTATCTAGATATAAATAAGTAACGACGATCAATGAAATCGAGCATGATTGTGGTGTGTTTAATTATCAATAACAATAATAATATTAATATTTTAGTTGATAATGAATTCACGCTGCACGGATTTTTGTAAAAAAAATCATTATTTTTAATATTGTCAACAATAAATTAAGCTCAGTTGACAACAAACATGATCGCAATGTTGGTAGACAAGGGTTTAGCGTGGTTCGGCCGAACTGCGAGGTAAAAAGGGTACTGGTCATTCGAGAAAGGTATTTTAAATGACCGTGGACTTTTGAGCTTTACGGTTTGTTTTTACGTCATAAATTATACTGTTGGCTTGGTGTGCGGATTGTGCATTACTTACCCGTTGTACTAACTGGACAGAAAGTTATTGCGCCCCAAAATTATGAATTAATCGATTTTATTTTTGTCTTTATTCGTTATAATGAACAAATGATAGGTTTTTTTCGACCACCAGACTAGGCAGATGCCCGTTGTTGTGGCGGTCAGATTTTTGTGCAGTGAAACATAATGAGCTTGAAAATACATATACTTAAAGATGAACCAATAACATCTACAGTAGGTCAATGAAGACTATTGTTTTCTGAGAGTTTTGTTAAAAAAGAAGAATGAATTATGCAGTTGATGTTATTTATGACTTTGATAGTTTGAAAGGCATAGAAATGTACAGTACGTTGAGGTAGAATTTCTAATAATTGGTGGCATTTACACTGAGTAGATTCTAATATAAAGGTACAATCACATACTAAATTGAAATATAAATGGTTAAAACAAAGAATCATATTAAAATAAACAATACTAATAATCTTACGATTGGCACTGAATAATTATTGTGTTTAATTGTTTGAACTCCATTTAATTTGATCAAAATTAAAAAAAAGCAAATCAAACGTAATAAAAAATTTATAAAATTTTCTTTGTATAAACTACGGTTTTTTTAATATACGAGTATATCTATATCTACATGTGTCAAAAGTAAAGCTCCCCTCATCAGGATAAACAATATACTAAAAATAATGACAAGTATAGACAAATAATAAGAAAATAGAACAAATTACAAACATAAGCAAAAATTAACAATATTTGATTAAATAGGTAATTAATCTAGATCTGGTAACTCAATAATAGAACTGTAATGCTTTTTCCATTATTTTTTCTTTTAAATTTTTTTTTTCAAATTGTGTACATTGATCACAACATGCATGCGCCTAAATATAATAATTTTACCCTACATTTGTATGATGATTGTAATTTATTGTTGTATTATATTATATTGTTGAAATAAACTCCTGCTGACAAGCTACTTGCAGTGGCTTAGCGGGTATAAGTTCCCACTGTATATAATTAATATTATACAATAAAAAATTTTTTTTTTGTTTTTTTTAAAGTAAAAATAATGTAATTAATAATAAATGTAATAATGTTATTATTAAATTCTACAAATATTTTTGTATTTTTATGATTGTGATAGCTCTTTCGGTGTTCAAAGTCAATTCGAAAATTAATTTAAAAAAATATATATATATTTTCAGGTCGCTACTTAATTTCCACCATGAGCTAGGTTGCTTTCAAATGTCCATTTAATTGTTCAAAAGCAAGTGAAGATTGCTTATTCAATATTTTCAGATGTTCAATAAGAAAAAAATTCGGAAAAATAAATTGTTGAAATTAAGTAGTCAAATATGTCGGTACAGTGAATAATCAGTACCTTCAGAGTTAAGTCCTTCAAACAAGATGAGAGGTATTATTTGACAAAGCGGGCGAATTATTCATGGTGGAAACTTTAAGGCGATTAAGCTCACGCTATTTATACTACACATATTCACCGCAATACGAGTAATATTATTATTTAGGAAAAGATTTACATGCTATAAGGCATACCTGCTACAAGGCATACCTTCAACCATATTAATTAAATGTAAAAAAATGAAAACCAATAAGGAATCAGGCCCTGATGGTATTCCATTCGACCAGTTAAATCAATCTCTACTAATTAAGCAGCTGGAAAGGTTTGGCATAAATGGTCATATTCTAAAATAGTTTGAGAGTTACTTAACCGAAATAAACCTAAAAGTAGTTACAGGGGTCACTCCGCTGAACTTTTTACTGCAACACCGGGAATTCCACAGGGCTCTCATCATGGACCCTTGCTGCATTTAATCTTTATTAGCGACATGGTATTAAGAATTAAATGTTCAAAATATCTCCTATATACCGATGACTTCAAGCTGTATAAAAAAACACATCAATTGAAGATTGTATCTATTTGCAAAAATACTTGTCTTCTAATTTCTTCAAAAGATTGGTATTCACTTTGTGGCGTCAATATTAATAAATGAATAAAAAAATGCTGTATATATATATATATTTTTTTTTTTTTTATTGAAAATTTTGCGAAGTATTTTGGAATACGCATCCACTATTTGGTCTCCTAATTATGAGATTCATAATTACAGAATCGAATACATAGAAAGAAAATTAACCCGTGCGACTGCATATCGTGAAGGTTTATCTGATCAATTTGAAATATATAATGATCGAATTTCGCACTATAAACTACAATTTCTGTCAGTCAGACGTAAACTTTCTGATGTATTCCTTTTGTACAAAATTATGCATGCATCAATTGATACACCAAACATTTTATCACAAATCAACATTAATACACCAACAATAAAATTAACAAGGAGGATAAAAGACACTTTTTATGTTAAAGCCTATCACACAAATACGGGATATTTCTCTCCTTTACCGCTGATATTAAGAAAATCTTATCTAATAATGAAATAAACACTTTTAATGAGACAATTAATCAATTTAAATAAAAAGTTTTATTATTAATATTAAACTGACAATTTGATTATGCCCTTTATTAAGTACCAAAACAGTGCACCATCAGCACAGGTGATAGTTTATATTATTATGATAGTTGGTATTAGTTTATACACCTACTTTATAATATGTTTTCGATCTTTCACTTCTTTTTCATTCTTATTATCATTTTAGCGAGATATTATTTGTTGTTGTTTATTGTACTTATTGATTATTCTTGCTATGTAAGCATTCATTTATGTAAGTTTTGGGCATATTGCCTGTTTTAAATATTAAAATAAAAATAAATAAAATAAAAATAAATACCTGTGGTATGAAATTATGGCTCCGGTAATCAACATACGAAGACAATAGAGAGCATATAACTTGACTAAAAAAAAAACTCAATGAACGCTCATGTCGCAAAACTTCATGGGATAAAAAGGAAGTATTTATTTATTTGCATTGAAATTCAGACGAGGTAAAACGATTGATGCATGTACTCGTAACTTGCATGCATTTATAATACTCGTCTTACGTCGACAGCGCGCCATTCAAAATTCCGTGCTAAAAATCCACCCGTCCGTCAATACTACCCAATAGCGAAATGAATCCCATGTTATGTTATGAATTCCGCACGTACAGGACGTTCACTGTTCGTATAAAACATACTACAGCGGGAGACGTACGAACCTTGGGAGTCTACAAACAGCTCTGGTGCGCAGCGACTATAAGATTTAATCCCAAATTTGTACGTAATAGTAATTGGAAGAAACAACAGTTTTTTTCTACAGTTTGTGATTATTGTCTTTTAAATTGCTATTAAAATAAGTTAATAACTGTTGATGTTAATTTTTTGTTGTTGTATTTCTAGAATTTGACAGCATTGGCAAGTATATAAAAAACGAACATTTCTTACGTGAATCGTGACTTTGTCATCAATTTTTTTATGTTTTACCTTTGGCATTATACTCTGTAGCCGTAGACATTTTAATGAATCGCCCAATTTTATCTCGTTGCTAGGTTGTAATAAATTTTAATCGCTGTTATTCTGGTGTGAATAGACCAAAAAAGATTCTTCTAATTTTTTTGGATGGATTAAAAACTAAAAAACATGCACTACACTCATTAGAGACAATATTTTGTGGTTTTAGTGACATTCTCGGGAAATTCTATTGAGTGTTTTTTTATCCAACCGAGGAGAATTTTTTCCGTTTACTAATATTCGATTGAACTTTCACTGATATAGGACACTAACCGCCACTGCAAATAACGCTAGACTACACGGTACCTAAATGTTAAATATGTTACCTGCCAAAATAAATTTTTAAAAAAGTACAAGTGTAAAACCGAATATGTTGAGGACTTGTATTGTTTCTCTTACATGTGTATATACATATTTTAATCTATTTTAACTGGAAACTAACTATAATAAAAAAAATTCTATGTAAAAAGCATCCGTTGACAAACTAATAAAAAGCAGTTAATCGGAACTTTTATTCTCTATTATTTTAATCATTAGTTTTGTTACATCAAAGTTGTTAAAATGGTTCAAATAAAAATGAAACCTTACTTTTTAGCCATGAAACGGGATACTGAAATGAACTTAGAAACTCCCTGGCAAAGGCATCGATGGAGATATGGTTCACACTTCTTTAAAACCCCTTGAATCATAGTGGTATCAAAAATAACCCACCTTTTTTTATTTTTTGCTACACGGTGGGATGTAATTTATACCACTTCGAAAAATTAAAACCAGTTGAAACACAGTGGTTTAAATTATGTCCCGCCCACTTCAACGGATTAGTAGATCGCCCAATAGATAGTACATACGTACGTAGAAATTCTAAGCAACACAAGCATTTTTTTGTTGTTTCAAATCTTGTGCCTCAAAGGGTTAAATAAAATTATTGTTTCAATCTTTGGAGCACAGACGTCGGGTGGGAATGCTGTCCTTGTTCTACCGGTATTTTAATGGAAGATGCTCCAAGGAACTAGCGTCATTGATGCCTTCGGCACCGGTGCATAGTCGAGAAACACGCCAAACGCGCGCCCATCATTTGCACACGGTTGACATTTGTCACATGAGAACGGGTCGCTTCTACGACTCGTTCTTGTGTTCAACAGCTGGCTGTGGAATGATCTGCCGACCTCTGTGTTTCCTCCATCCTATAACATGGCTCTCTTCAAGACCCAAGTTCACTCCTTCCTATCCTCTAAAAGATCCTCCACACAGCATCCCCAAAGATGATATAGGCCTTGAGGAAATTATTTCCTCCTTGGTCTCCTGTGTGGAGTTACTGTAAAAAA